>APFE030570648.1:74936-151675 GCA_000404065.3 Pinus taeda
GTATGTTAAACATTTTAGCTTGGTTAAAATAAAAATCAACTATTAATTTTATTAATTTTTATAAATTACTAATATTAATTTTTAAGCTCCAGGTTTATGATAACCAGGGTAATACCAAGATCTTACAAGATTTTATAATTGAGTAAAATATTCGCCATTACTAGTGACAGATTCGCCAAAAAATTATATATACATATTATATTATTGATAAAATCGCCTTCCATTTTTCCTATATACCATGAAGATTCGCCCATTTATTATACTTATAAATTTAGGGGGTGTTCTTAAAATTTTCCCTGCCGGTTGTTATTTCCTATTGTGGACGGTACTCTTCGCCATTTTTATGGTGCTAAAGTTGTTTTAAGTTCTCATTTCGATGTGCAAAGGTGATGGCACAATGACTCTCTCGGCTACAACTCAGGTAACTTGTCCCTCCATGTTTTATATTCACCCTCTTCTAGTTTGGTAGCTAACCAACGCCTGCTCCTCTTATCTCAGGCTTCTTTTGGTTTTCTGCGGCTCTGTTTCATGAGATTCTTGGTTCGGGCATGCCCAGGTATGCTATGCTTTCCCTTAGGTTTTATTATATCTTTGTCCATGTACCACTGCGCAATGCACGCTAATTGTGGCTCATTCTGTCTGCACAAGTCAAGGGTTCGACCTGGGTTGCAAAGATTTATCGTAATTCAGTCTCCAAGCTCTACAACTCTCTACTGGTAGGCTCTGTCTTCCACAGTTTGTTAACTTGCAGTTAGGGTTTCTTTTTTATTCTATGGTGTTTTCACCTCGCTGTCTAGCTGCTACATACAAGTTGGGTCGTTCTCATGACTTAGGCTTGTGTCTTGTTCTAAATTCCAGTTTAGTTATAGTTCTGGTGTGGCTATCTAGTTGAGTTTGGAGGGTTTCCTTGACTTCGAACCCTGGACTAGGGTTTGTTCATTCTATTGGATGTTGTGTTTCAATTTGTTTTGGACAATGTAATACTTAATTTGCATTGAACAATAGCAATGTATATATATATATATATTATCTGTCATTGTTTATTTAGGAAAAAATGTGATGGTTTGTAAAGAATTACCTTTGTCGTAGTTCGTTTCTCCTATGCCTCGATTTTGTATTCTCCTTTTGATCGATTCACTATATGTCTCTCTTCTGGTCGTCAATTCAATTTGCTTTCCCATCACTCTGGCTGTGGGAATTACATGCATGTTACTATGTTGCTTTCTGTTAAGAGAGGAAAAGACGCAAAACCTACAGTAGTAGGCCTGTACTCTATCTGTTATCATTGAGTTCAACTAGTCAATGGATAAAACATAATGGCACAACAAGTAGGCAATGATACAGATGGACGATAGGAAAAAATTGCGTTCTGTCTCTTTTATTACCCGTTTCTAGAAATGATGAACCTTTTACATGTTTTCCATTGTTACATTTATACATCTTCGTTTACAGTGAATGAAACTGTAGTTACTTTCGGTTGTAGGCAGTATAGTTGCATAATTACTAAATACTCGGTTCTGTTTGCATGACAAGATTTACATTTAGACATATTTGTCTTTTCTTTTCAAGATGAAAAAACAATTACTAATCTGTTGTTTATTAAAGTCAGATACATAATAACCCTAACTGACCAACTAACTTTTGACTAATATAGAAATTAAGAAAAAAAACGAAATCCTATCTCCTGCTCTAATAAACTAAACATGAAATACAAACCAAATTCTAACTCAACTTTCCAACCTGGCAGAGACCAACACCCTGTCATGGTGCCCTAGCTGGATGCTCCTGCATCAGAATATGAGTTAAAAAATACAAAAATCATCTTATATTAGATTTACCTTTTTGAGAAGTAATATATTTGATTATGTCTTAATGAAGAACTCAAGAAATATTATTTTTTCCACATACTTATTACAATATAGTTACTAAAATTCATGCTTTCACATTTCTCCTAGCTAATAAATCATGTTTACAATGATAAAGGAATGTCTACTTTAAACAATTTACTTGTAAATACATAAAAAATCTATATTTATTTTACATAATCTAAATAGGAAAGAAAAATCCATCACCATGTCACCATCACATTATTTATCATTTAATTCTTAGCCATAAAATATTTATTAATCCAATTTTTTTTTTATAATTACCATTGATAAAAACTATTAAAGGACTTCCATTATCCATGGAGAAAAGATTAAAATCTCTCATGCATCCATGTAAGCCCATTTATTTCTCTTATGGTCCATAAAAAGATGTAATCAACATTTTAAACATGCACATAACAACTCCTTTTATTTTACATAATGTTGCAATAACTGAAACTTTAATATTGTAAACATGAATTTACCTCTCATGTGAAGAATTTAATCTTACATATTAATACACAATGTTTTGATTATTAAAGTCCTCATAGATTTACCATTATGTGATTTATTTATTTCTTGATATAAATGAAGAAAAAACATGTGAAATGATTAATAAACCAATAGGTATCTAATTGTAGAATAAATCTTCAATGTTGTTTCCAAATTCCCTGTTGTCTCATTTTGGTTATGCTCTTCTCATTTTCCTATTTGAGTAGGATTGTCACCTTGAATCATTATTATCATGGATATTGTGCACCATGTTTTAAATGTTATGCAACCAACTCAAGTAATAGAAGAAAATATAGATCAACCTCCTCTACATTACACAAATGAAGAATTCTTTGATGATTCAAATGACACAACCTTGCCCACGGGGCTTTGGATTGACGGTGAATGGGTGTGCTGTTAAGGCACTCCTTGTGATAGGTCACCAGTTCAAATCCCTCGTGGGTACTTAGGTTAGTCTTAACATAGAAAAAAAAACAAATGACACAACCTCATTTCTATATATAGGAGTCTAAGGGGTCATAATATAATCAGAGTTGACATAACAATAATAATATAAGGGCACCACAATAACAATAGTGGGCTTCTATGGGGCACAACAATAAAAATAAGGGGGCTACACTAATAACAATGAGGGAACACACCAATATTATAGGGGCCTAACATTAAACTACATTTATATTTATGGAGATATGTTTCATAGTGAAAATAAGGGAGGTTAATTTACCATATTGAGAAACGTTGATGATGGTTGTAATAGGCATTTTAGTACATATATATAACACATATACGATTTTCCATCTCCATTTTCTATCGTTGTGTTAGTTATTTTACATTGATACTTACAATGCCATTTGAGAAAGGAGATAACTATGCCATTTGAGAAAGGAGATAACTACTTATAAGAAATATTTCAGTGTAAATCACATGCAGAAAATGTCTGTCAATGCCTTTCGAACCAACTTGTGTGGTTCATCATTAGGACAAATTGAAGAAACAGATCCAGCTTAGCATGTTAAATAGTCTGAGCAGAGCCTCCAATGGCTAACTTGACCAACGACTAATTTTGACTTTAGGACCAGGGTCATAAAAATTATTATAATTTAATGGAAATTAGTTAGATTAGGTGACCAATAAAAATATAAAAATCTATAATTTAAACGTTGTTAATGGTAAGTTAAAAAGGTATTGTTTGATAATTAAAAATTATAAGCTGTTTAGTATTTAAATGGGAATTAGTTATATAAAGGACCTTTTCTTATAATATATGTAATTATATATTATAATATAAATATATAAAAGTTAGTTAGATAATAAAACAAGGAACGAGAAATTAGTTAACAAATAAAAAATAAATATATATTATATATATATATATATATTAATATATATATATTGAAAAATAATAAAAATAATAAAAATAGAAATAAATAATCAAGTGAGTGACAATTCCTAAAGAAGAAGGACAAAACAGGATCAAATAAACTATAAGAGCCCAAAGGGGGAAACACTAGAGGAAGGAAAGACGAAGCCCTTGGAAAAATATCTTGAAAATAAGGGAAACAACAAAAGATAGAAAAAAGAACTAGGAATTTTTTTGATATTAATACTTTTTACGACCTTCTACTTATTTAAACTAATATGTTTTTTTATTTTTTTTTATTTTTTTTAAGTTAAACACTTTTCTTGTTCCATTGTTTTGATTATTTCTACTAACTTTTTTATTACTTTATATATATATCATTTTTATATATATATTTATAAAAAGGTCTTTATATAATAATTCCCATTTAAATTAACACTTATATTTATAATTATTAAATAAACCTTATTAACTTACCATTAACACCATTTAAATTATTTTATATTTATATATTTTTATCAGTCACCTAATCTAACTAATTCCCATTAAATTATAATAATTTTATGACCTTGGTCCTAAAGTCAAAATTAGTCATTGGTCAAGTTAGGCATTGGAGGCTCTTCTCAGACTATTTAACATCCTAAGCTCGATCTGTTTCTTCAACTTGTCCTGATGATGAACCACACTAGTTGGTTCGAAACGCGTCGACAAATATTTTTTGCATGTGATTTACACTGAAATATTTCTTATAAAAGAAAACGACTTGTTAATTTTAGTTAACAATGGTATTTTCTATGCTTTGAAAAATTACTTCAATGTTCTTTTAGCATCTTGATGAAAATTTCCAATTTCATTTCAAATAACAATTATATTAACCATACATTAACAATGAATGTAGATAGAACATGAACAATAAAAGTAGAAGACAAGCCAAGAAAAGAAAACACCAGTTTTGTCAAATGCCACAGAAAAACCCAAGATGGGGAAAACCCTTCGTTCAATTCTTCTTATTATAAATATCAAATGATTAAGAGAGAGAGAGAGAGAGAGAGAGAGAGAGAGAGTACAATAATCTCCAAATTGACTTTCCAGAAGATGACCAAAACAAGGATGTCAAAGTCTGCAATTATGTCCTAGTCAATAGCAGGAAAATTAGTCTTAATCAGAAAGTAAACACTAGTAAAAACATTCTAGAATCTAGCTCAGCAGAATGTAATCAAACTCGAACTTCTTTACTAGTCAAAATGAACCCAAAACAGTCCCGAAATGGTAAGTCAAAATTGGTCAAAATTTTCACTTCTTTCTACAGTAAAAGTTTGGAATTGGTATACGGTCAAATTAAATAGAATTCCTTGGTTTGTTTGCCCAGAAACCGAACCTACCGAAACAGAATTTCCCGCAAAAATTTGAAGTCAAATGCTGCCCAAAAAATCAACATTGGTCAAAGTTGTACACAATTTTGAAATTCGGGTTCCTGAAATTCATCCTCTTTCAGCCACATGTGTGAGAGAAGAAGAGCTTCAAAATGAGATGTACGAAGTAATGAGATAAGGAGAGAGAAGAAGAAGATGAGTTGCAATAATGCCAAATGGGGTTGGAGGTCTCTCTTATTTAAACAAGTAATTGACGTTCAAGATACATGTCTATTGGGTTTCATGACATGATGATGTGGCTAACCTTAACAATTTGTACATGTGTGGGATTGACGTCAAAAACATATTTCCCATTGTCCAAATTTGATGATGTTTAGCTCAATTATTATCCTCTCAAAAAGATGAATTTAGTGCAATAATCATATCTATCAAATGAGCTATCCAAAGTGGAATTTGTCCCTAGTTTTAAAATTTAGCACTCCCTCTCAACTAGGGAGAATTCCACCTACCAATCATCCATCACCATGCCGTCCTGTCATCATGATCCATCTTTGCATCTCGTCTCAACTTTTTTGAACACTAATATAGATAATGAAGAAGAATTAATCAAGAGTGAGTCATAAGAACTTAATATTCTCCATTGACAAAATTCAGTCCAGGGGTACTAGGAAAATTCAAATTTCCTTGGAAATTCACCTTCTGTAGATCACAAACAAATCAATTCATCATCAATCCCTTAATTTCTTCTACAAAATTATTTCATATAAAAATCCTAATTCACTTACAGAACATGAACAAACTAAAATTATTCCATTCATACAAAGACAACTTGTGAGCACCACAAATATATGAAACTCTATTCCGTTAAATCAAATATGTACATACACATACACTTAAAAAAATCTCATTTCTCTACATTCGCTCTTTATGGCTTGATTCTACGTTCATTTGGCAATTAGCTTTTCCCTTAGGCTTACATAGACTGAATACATCTTTAGAAGAAAAATAGTTTTTCCTAGATCCCTAAATCATTCCTTGATTTATTCCCTAATTTCTCATGATTTATTCCATAAATCTCTAATGATTTTCAAGGAAACTTTGTTTTTTCCTTATGGAAAGAGTCTCTCCTATCCATGTATTTTATAAAACTACTCCATACTAATTAAATGAAACTAAGAATATTTGCAATTAAAGGAATTATAATTCCTTTACAATATTGAAACCCCTTTTGGAAAATTTCTTCAAAAAACTTGATGACTTGGAAGCTCTAATATTGTTGCATCAGTCATGCATCCATCATTGACAACCTCCATGCAAAATCTATGTCCATATGCCCACATAGATGGGAACAAATACAATTATAAAAAGGCGAAAAAAATCATTGTCATGTGTCTAATAACGTGAACATAATTAAAATATAGAATATAGATGTTATAATTCAAATGTGCATTATGAAGTTGAAAATGTATAAGAAGAGATTATTACTGAGTTGTTGCACCTAATCCCCATGTTTATCGCATCCTCTTCAGCACGCGGGTCACAACTAGATGCACCATATTTATCTCTGACTTGGACATCAACCCAATTTTTAGGGCATGTCATTAGTATATTTTCTTGTAAATGATTAGGATAAGGCACACTTCTACCATTAAACCATGTGAATTATTTCCTGTCACTATCCCATTTCCTCCTCTTCTATTCATACAATGCAACCCATGGCTGTGTTGTGTCCAAATCGTAAAGAATGACTTTTTTAATGGATTCAATTTCTAAATTCTTTGATGAAATCAAAGGAACATATATAGTACATATGAGGTCAACATATGCATTAATACGAAGTTCAATATCGATAGTTATTGTGTATAATTTTGAAAAATAATAAGTCACATACTCTTTATCATTCACCTTTTTCCATTCGTTTGAAGAAGCTCCCCTCCCATTTTGTCTTCATCCATTTTTCATCCCAAATCACTACACCTAGTGTGTTTTCGATCTTCTTGATGTACTCAATGGCATAATAGAAAGACTCATATGATATGTACCCCTCTTCCATAGATGCCTCACATTTTTCCCTTTGTCGAACAAAACCTTTCATTTTCTTCATGTACCTCTCTAAGAAGAACATCCAATGATAAGAAACCACCCTAAATAATTCAACCTCATCGACTAAGTGAATTAGAAGATGAATCTACAAGTCCATGAAACTTGTCGGTAGTTCCTTCTCAAACATACAAACAATCTTAGCTATCTCTTGGTGCCATCATGGAATTCTAGCCATGTGGATCTCCTTTGATGTGATCAAACATACAAATGTAGATAATTTATATATGGAATGTCATAGGTCTTGGGGGGAGTCATGTTTCACACACCCATGCACAAGAAGAGGACAATGAAACTCCAATGTAAGCACATACAAACATTGATTATATTTTATCCCATTGTATAAAAATAATAACAAATAATAAAATCATGTTTTTGACATACATACTCTTACAAGGTTTGAATGGGCATGCGATTTCAACCCTGGAAAATGGTCTTCCATAGTGAAGCAACGTTGTAATGAAGACCCATATAAAGAAGGCACCCTCACACCCATTATAACTTCCTTTCCCAAAGAAAGATCATATTTCTTAAAAATCCATTAGAGGAAATTTTAGCCAAAAAGTTCCCATGAAAGTTTCACATAATTTCCATGTCATAATATGTAAACCAATGAAAATCGTTTAAATTTAGAAAGATGAACATGTAAATATTTTGGAGGGAAAAGGTGAAAAACTACTCCTTTTTTTTAAATTGTATTTTTGGCTTACCTCCTTATACGTTTACTAAAAATTTTAAGCGTAGAAATTCGTTCAATGTAGAATTAAATTCGACAACCAACGAGTACCTATCATGCAAACTTTTAAGAATACCCACATTGATAAAAATTGTAGATACATTAAAAAATCTTGTTTAACATGCTTTTTTAATGTATCTACAATTTTTATCAATGCGGGTCTTGTCAAAAGTATGCATGACGGATACTCGTTGGATGTAGAATTTAATTCCAAATCCAACAACTGTATACACTTAAAATGTTTAGTAAACCTATAATGAGATAAGTCAAAAATACAATTGAAAAGAGTAGTTTTCTTCTTTCCATCCAAATTTCATAACTCTTATTTTATTATTTTAATTATTATTTTACTATTTTGTTATTTTCCTTCGGAGGCCACTTTTAGGCCCAAATTTTTCTCCAAGCCATTGGACATCACCTTCTTTGAATGACCAAGAAGGACCAACCTCCAAATTTTCTTATCTTGGCCAATTTTTCTTTTTAGTTTTTGAATAAATAACATCTCTCCTAACAACCAATGTGTCATTTTCTTTTAGTGACATGTGCCTCCATAAAGAAGATGATTTTTTTTTAAAAATATACATGGGATCTAGTAAATGGGAAACATTAATATGATTCCAATATGGGATCTCATAAAAGATATATTTTCTTTTAATCCCAATGGGAAATTTCTCAAGATAGGCATCGAAGAATTCTAGATCATCGAACATAGGATCCCCATTTGAATCGAACATTTATGTAAAATAATTTTCCTAAACTCTATCATATGCTCTAATTCATTTAGTTGGTATCATTATTGCAAGCCTTAAGGTTCTCTCTAGTTTACCATTTAAAGAGGATGTTTCCCATTTAGAAGGGTGTTTTTCTAGGAGGAATACCCTGGAGAAGTCATATAGTTGCTTTCATATGTGGTTGGACCACCTAGCCTTCAGAGGAGGTCCACAAAATTTACATCCATAATACCCTTTTGTTACAATAATGCGAAATTATTGTATATATGGCACATTAGTGATCATGAAGACCATAACAATTGTAGCAAATTTAATTAATATGTGATACAATAATTTTGCATATATAAACAAATCAATAAACATGTAATTTACCAGAGAAAACTCCTAAGCTAGGATAACAATGTATGGTTTAAGAAAATATGCCATACAACGTAAAAATTTTGTTTGTTACGATGCGTATTGTTAGATCGTATACATGTATCCATTCTCGTAATTCCGTCGATTCATCTGCTAATGATTGTAAGTAGACATCCTTATTATTGACTTCTCTTCTACCAGGTACTATGAGAGGAAACACAAGATATTCATTCTTCATGGACAACCATGGGCAGTATTGTTATTGATTAATACTATGGAACAACCATAATAGTTGGTGCATTTGAGGGAATATTGGTGGACACCATCAATGGCTATGCTAAGTCATAGAGTTAGTATTTCATCCTTGAATTTTTTGGGCCATGTATCCTCTATATGTTTCATGGATATTAGATCTATTGGGATTCGCATAACCGCTGAATCACTTTTGTGTGAGGAATGACATATTTGCAAAATAGCTAACTATTTGTAATGAAAGAGCATTTGAATCCTTGGGTTTATAGTCATGCACCTCAATATATTATGAGGAGGAAAATGTTATTTACCCTTTTTATTTTCTTTTATTTATAGTACCTGTCATCCCTATATCTCATACATATCTCTTTGTCTTCATATTCTCCTCTATATAGAATATAATCATTCAGACATGCATAGTATGATATGTACTCAATAACCAATGTTTTCAACAACTTCTTTGCCTCTTCGCAACTACCCAACAAGAGATCAACACTCAGAAGAATCTTATCTTTCAATAACATGTCGTTCGTGGTGTCAATATTTAACATTCATAAAATAGAACTTTTTTAATGTTGATTATGTGACAAGATTTCTCAAAATATAAGGGACTTGATCGATCATGGTCGATAACCTCAATACTTGCGAGAAACATGCATTTGACATGTCAAACTTTGTTTTCAAGTTATAGAGTAACATCATTTTCCCCAACTGGTTAGACTTTGACTACTATCTAGGTCCAATAAGAGGGGTGGTCGAAGTAGATTTCAAGCTTTCAAATAAGGTATCAGTGATATGAGGATCATACACTAGCTCATTATTCTAGAATGCGTCTAACGACATTGCCACCATGGATGTCGTATCCCACAAGTAATTGTCCATACCAACCTCTATTTGATTGACTCCATTGCTAACATGTGATGAAGAAATATTATTGTTGTAGTCATTCCTAATTTGTGAATCTCGACGTAGTGGGAATTGAATAAGTGGTTGATTCAACCGTTCTTTCTATGCTTCCTCTCCGATTCTTTATCTTAATGAAACCTTCTCTCAATGTGAAATTGTAATGGGGTGCATGGAAATATGGTAGGTGGGTCGCCCGTCATCACTAGAATCCTAATTTCAAAAAAGATTGAAGATGAGTACATCAATGATATTAGTATGCACAATGCAATTGGTTTGTTGAATTTACATTTATAACAAAAAAGTATTAACATCACTGACCTAAGATTCTGGTTGGAATATGCCATGCTCTAATTGGCAGGGTGAAGGGGTTGTCCATTTTCATCTACCAACTGTTTGATGTATGTTTCTCCTAATAAGAGCTTCTGACGTTTTTAAAATGGTGGAATATTTTTTGCATCTAAACATGATTTTGAATAAAGATCCTCCAAATTTTGATACAATTTATTCAAATTGACATGGATAAAAATAAATAAAATATATAATCTAAATATAAATAAAATTGAACTTACTAAATATGGAGAGGGAGAACTCCACCAAAGGACTTCGAGTTAATATGGAAATAGTTGGAATTTGAATATGGCCATTTTATATTATGATACTTCTCCTTGAATTGAGTAAAATCAAAATATTGTTTTTTGTGTACATTACCTAAAATTAATTTTGAGAACCATATAACCATAATATAAATTTCAATATAATTTTTAAACCATTTTTCAAGAATAAGGTGACTTTAAGTGGAAAATGTATCCTATGAACTACTGTAACTCATGTGAATGCATCCTAAAGAATAATTTGAGATGAATATTTCATTTTATGTAAAATGAAAAATTCAGATAACTTTTAAAACATATTAGTGATCTTCTAAAAAATTACCACACAGATGCGTTTAAATAATAAGAACACCACCATGTTAAAATATAATAATTGCACTAATTTCCAGGATTTCAAAAATAAAAAAGGAATTCGATCATATCGGTGCTATTGTAAAAGAAACTCCACCAATTTGTTTAAATAAAAACCACACCAATCCGTAAAAATAATAAACGTACTTGTTTCTAGGATTTAAACAATTAAAAAAATGAATTATATCATGTCGTTTCTCCTATAATACTAATCGCACTGATCCATTTAAATAATAACTTCATTGACGCATTAAACTAATGACCGCGCCGCTTTTAGGGATTTCTTAAAAAAAGGGGAATTGTTTCATGTCAGTGCTCTTGTAAAAGAAAATACGGTGATGCATTTAAATAATGACCCCATAGATGTGTTAAAATAATAACCGCACATGTTTACGGGATTTTGAAAAAAAGGAAAAAAAAACTATCATATCGATGCTCTTATAAAACTAGCTGCATCGATGCATTTAGAGAATTACCACTAGCTGCATCGATGCATTTAGAGAATTACCAGAACTAGCTACATCGATGCATTTAGATAATTACCAGAATGATTCGTTAAAATAATAACCACATGTTTCCATAATTTTGAATATAAAAAAGGAATTCTATCATGTGATTTCTCTTGTAAAAAATAACGCAATCGATTATTTTAAATAACAACAACACTGATGCCTTAAACTAATAATCACACATGTCAGGATTTCAAAAAAGAAGTTGAAGGAATTCTATCATATCGATGAGATTAAAAACTTTAGCACTCTAGTAACTTATTATAATTGGTGTGTTTTACTTGCAAACACACTAGTGGTGTTTACTATGTAACGTGCAGATGTTTAGAAAAAGTGGAAAAAAACGTGGGTTTATTTTTTTCAAATTGAAGAAAGAGTGACAATTGATTTTTCAAAATCCAATTTCATAAAGTCTTTTAAATAGTAAGAATTTATTTATTATTTTTTTAATTTTCCCAAAATTTTAAGGGAGAAATTTGCAAGCGAGACATATGAAGAGAAATCTGGAACAACAAAGTTATTCAAAACATCAAAAGTTGAAAGGTATGATGATTCACTTAAACCTTGCATAGTAAAATTTTTAAATTTTACTGATGATTTTTCTAATAATTGTTTTTACAATTTTTGTTACATTTAATGAAAATAGAGATTTGCAAGAGATGATTAATGGGGGCACTATGGGGTAGTAGAATACTTTGGAACTGTAGAAAAGATAATAATTCAAAAGGTATGTTTGATTCACAAACCCTACTTAGTAAAAATTTTTAAATTTTACTATTAAATTTTTTTACAATTCTTTTTAGATTTATTCAAAATTCAGAAAAAAATTTAGAACCTTGCATAATAAAAAAGATTACAATTGATTTTACTAGTAAATATTTTTACGATCTCTATTCTTATTTAGATTTAATTAAAATTTAGAAAAGACAAATAAAAAAATTTAATACTTACCCTAAACCCTTGCTTATGTGGCTAAAAATTTGGCCTTGGGGTTTAAATACCTCTGCCAGTTCACAATTATGACTTTTCATTATATGTATTTTAGAATTAATAGGTTTGTATACTTAATATATATATATGATTTTGGACATGTAATGTGGGGTACCAATTATTGAATTGAGCCCAAACCCTATCAGCCTCGACTATTTTTGCTTTTAAATGACCTCTATTTATCGGTGTGTGTTGTGTAATATAACACACCGATGTGCCTATGCCAACTAAAATCGTTAAGTAAAAAAAACTTGTATTTTTTTTTAATGTTTTCATTTTTCACTGTGATCGCGGTGCTTTTATCGCTACACCTTGTGAAATATAATGCACTGGTGTGCCTATGCCAAATAACACTGTTAAATCCAAAAAACTTATATTTAATTTTTAATTTTGTCATTTTTTGCTAGGATGGTGGTGTTTTTATCGTTACACATCACACCATAATACTTTAAAGTTATTTAAAAAAAATAATTTTCATAGTCAGAGACGTTACAATTTTTTTTATCATATCTTTCATTGAGTTTTTTTATTCAAGAATGGTGAGTTGTTCGTTTTGGTTGAACTTGTCAAAAGTATCGATTTAGGTTTTGGTTGTATGAATTTTTAGGATGTATTGATAGTGCTAGTTTTTCATTACATTGCTAGATCAAATTATTATTCAAAGTTATTAATGTTTCCAATCAGAAGTGTTTACTACTAAAGCTACTAAGTTGAGTGTTACTAGTTAGGGTTTGGTTTGATGATACTTTTGTTGAGTAGAACTAATTGTTGACTAAATTTGAGGATTGATAAGGTTGAAGTAGAAGATAAGGTTTTCATTGATATGATAAATGTTGCAACTTTTTTTGGATCTACCTATTGGATATTGAATGTTTTTGGGCTAGCTTTTACATAGTAAATTTTTTTGAGTAGAAAATTTCTTGAATAGGTAAATAAGATGTGGATAACAAAGTAGTTTTAGCATACAAGTTTATTCAAAATTTTCTTTTAATGAAAATTTCTATTTCCCACTTTATTCTCCATGATTTTATTTTTATTCTATTAGTATAAAAAAATTCTTTTGAAATATTTCTTAATATAAAATTTCAGAATTTTTAAAAATTCTATATAGATTGAATTATTTGGGATTCAATGAAACAGTAAAGAGGGAAATTTATCGAATAAGACATTTGGCTTTTAAGAATACTCGAAAACTGTTTTAGAAAGGAAAGACGAAAGAACAACTAAATATTGAAGGGAAAATCATTCTCAATAAGAGGTTGAACTAGGCATATAAATGTACATATTATAAATGATATTTAAACTTTATTAGTGTTTTGTGCAATTTAATTTTTATTTGATGAACTAGTTTGATTTTTTTTTCAATGTAAACATAGAGAGATTTTCCTCATAATATTGGTGATCAGATTGAAAATGTTGAAAGGAAAAGTGAAGAAGAAAACGAACTAGTCATTGATGATGTTATTGAAGATGTTGAAAGAGATTCAAATGAATAATAAGTTGAACAATCCATAGGTATGTATATATGTGTCATGCATTATTGAAATGATACATATTTACTAGTTTCAATTTAATTCTCTATTTTTTTTTTTTTTTAATTTTTTAACATATATTTATACCCATTTACATTAAATTCTCATATGTACAGATGAAAATAATTGATGATGAGATGTTAGAAAATGTCGACACTGTCACATACAGAGGTAAAAGAGCTGACCATATTATACAATATCTCATTAAGATCATTATTAATAAGTTCTTCAAAGATGAAAATATGACAATTCAAACTCAAATTTTGAGAGGTTTCTTAACATTAAAAAAATTAAAATAAGCTACAACACTATTGGGCATTCGAAAATCAATAGAAGATAAAATGTGAATTTGAATGTGATTACAAATGTAAGTAGTTCTCTAAAATGAATTAGAAGATATGGAAAGAAAAGTGTTTGAGATGCATGTAGAGCAATACAAACAACAATGGTTTCATGAACTACAAAAGAAAATTTTTTGATAAAAATCTATGGAAAAAAATTAGGGACCTCACAAAAAATATTGCACAGGCATAGGAAATTTTGATTGCAAATATATGCAAATGATGAACTTGATTGCTAGGAAATTATTTGCAGGCAACCATATAAAGATAGACTTGGATAAAATATTAAAAATATGATATATGAATATTGGATGAAAAATTCACGTGTTTTTCCAAAAGAAAGGGATGTGATGTGATGAAGAATAACATGAAATAAGTATGAATAACATCCAGAACATATCTTGGACACCACTCTGATAGAGTTTTTCAATAAGTTCAAACAGGAGAATCATGGAATTAATGTCTCAATCAATACTTTTGTGCAAAAAAAACCCATGGTATGTTAAGCCTATCACTGTACATGACACTTGTTGTTGTCATTATCATGTGGAATTTAAATTATATTATGACACCTTCCATAGTTTTCGTAAACCATTTTGGAGAAATTTACCTCCTACTTCCGCTATCCATGATTTCATATCCCAGATTTTATGTGGAAGAGAAAATTATGAATTATTTTACCAAAATAAATGTGTTGGTGGTAAAAAACGTGATCATTTTGGAAAGTTGACTTTGTTTCACAACAAATATCCTATTGATAATAATGATCAATCATTTTCCAACATAAAAATGGAATGGAAGAGATATGAATATATCCATACATTGATTGGTGCAAGTGGTAGTAAAAGTGCTAGAATGATTGATTTTCAAGAAGAAGAAATTTCTATGATAGAGTTTTTGAAGAAGTTTGAAAGAAAAATTTATAAATACAAGCATTCTCATAGAGCTTGATGGCAAGACATGCAATTGAACAAATTTCGTGAAATTTTCCACCAGGGACAATTTTGTCGATAGTTGATTTTACGAGATATTACACATATTTTGCACAAAATGAAATACAGAGTGAATATTATCATTCTGACCAAGTCTCTATGCTTTTCCATGTTCTATATAGGATGTTGAACGTAATGTTGATCATATAGAAAGCACTAGTGAGAATTGACATGTTATTAAAGAATATCATTTTTATATTAGCGATGATCATACACATGATACATATTTTGTATAACATTGCTTGGATAAGATTTATGATTCGTTTAAAGCTCTTGGAATAAAATCCAATGAACATTGAATATGGTCAGATGGATGTGTAGGTCAATTCAAATCTTCATGATCATTTTTTTGGTTGTGTAATCTTCATATGAAAACTAACATTAACGATTGTTGGAATTTATTTAAGACTAGTCACGGAAAAGGAAAAAATGATGGCGCGGGGGCACATATAAAATGAACACTTCGAAGATATCAAATGGATCACTCTGTGTGTATTAGATATAACTTGCAAATATATTAAAAGTACCAAATATGCCTAATAACTTCCAATAATGCCAATACAAATGCAAGAACAAAATATAGAATCTTCAAACCTTTATTAATATCAAACTCTTTAGGTAGGGTAACAACATACAACTACTCCTTAAGGAAGGAGAAAACTCCATAAGACATATGCTTGTCAATACAATAATTCTTGACATCCCTTAATGAAGAATCCCTAGCCTCTATATAGACTTTATACATATAATACCATGGGTAATTGCCATGAGTCTCTCAATACCATACATCTAATACAATGGGATTATCACAGTAATCCTAACTGCCTGTTGTCCCTTACATTATGTGAGTTAACCAATTTATTTACTAACTATGGCCCATCACATTATTGCATTACTCTGTTAGCTACATCCCTCTATACCCCATAATACCCCCTATGAATAGTACATTCCACCCCCCTTAAACATGTTTCATCACCGAAACATATGAATAACAAAAACAATAAGATCTACCCGAAAGAGTAGTCCACTAGTACCATGCATGTGCATCTAGCCATCAAAGAGAAAGGTGATTACTCAATCTAGTTGATGCTTCACTCACTTGAGATGGACCTTGTTTCTGGACACTTGATCTAGTTGGTTCTAGAAATTCATTTGTGTTGATGTGTTGTGGGTCAATCTTTGAACCTCTCTATTTGTTACCCCAGGGTTGTTGTCCTTGTTGCTAATTCATTTCCACCTTGTTGGTCGTTTCCTTGCTTGGTGATGCGGGTTGTGATATGTTGAAGCTTTAATTGATGGAATATCTTTCTTTAATTCACCACATGATGGAGCCTGATCAGTTTGGTACCTATTGTGGTACCTTCAATTTTTTCTTATCTTCTAGTATTACTTCCACCATCGACTCCTCATCTGACGTGTTATTACCTACAACGTTTTCTACTCTGGCCTCCTTGGACTCTACTTGTTTACTGGTGAAAATATCCTGCAATGTAATTTTCTTATTTTTATACAAGAGCTTCAAGAATATCTCTTTCACATTAATATTGACAGTACCAATGGATTCCATCCAAGGGTATCCCAAAATAATATCCACAGCAGCCATATCTAAAGCATAAAAATCAGAGAGAAACAAATACTTATCTAGGGAAATCTTCAACTCTTTATAAACTTGTACCTCCTCATTATCAACCTGTGCGTGCTCCATTTGTTTTGTTGGGACTTGCAATCTTTTAGCCAAATGGTCATTAATGGAATTATGCTTGCAACTAGGATTGATAGACATAATGATAATCTCTTTCTGAATAGATCCATGAACCTATAATAGGGAGATACTAGTAGATAACCCCTTATGTTTCTGATTATCCTCCGTTCTAGCATTAGACCATTTCTCCGAATGGAATCTTTCAAATTATTCAGCGGGAAGGCTTACCAACTTCATTTTTTCAAGTGAGTCCTACCATATGGCAACCTCATCTCTAAACTTAAGCCATGATATCTCTTTACAAACTTTTGGATATATTTAGTTTTGCACTTTTAAGAATTCCTCAAAGCTAGGGCCATCATATTTTCTTTTAAACTTCCTCTTAGCTGAAGCCAGGAAGAATAATAAGGGTTTTGAAAAAATTTACCTAATTTATGCAGAAAATCTAAAATGGCCACAACTTCATCACTATGGCCCAAAATAGTTATTATATTCCATTTTCAAAAATGGAAAAACCATTTTGCAACTTCTCATGTGGTTGAAATTTTGAGCTGGGCACTTTGGAACTTAGATTCTCATGGCAATTGTCCTATTGTCACAAACAATTATGAAAAAGAGCTAATTTTAAATCTGCGATATCTTCGTCATTTGTATTCTGATTCAACCATTTTCTTTTGAAATTGTGTAATGTTTCAAGAGGAGCTCGGATTTGCAATCTACTTTATGAAATTTTGGACAAAAACTGCAAAATACTACCAGAGATCTGTCGTCCACTAATTGTGTTAGAAATTTTTTTTGTAACATAGCTGATTTGAAATCAATGATATCTCCCTCATTCAGACTCCGATTCAGCCGATTCTTTTTTGAATTTGGGTATTTTTACGCAAATAATCTAGGTGTAATATTTTTGTTTGCAATTTTTTCACCAATTTTTTCATATGTGATCTGCAAACTCGTGCCCAAAAAATCTTGCAAAAAAATGAAGAAAATGCTTCCCCTATTCTCCCAAGAAAGTTCTCTGCTACCACTTAGAGTAGATCTTACCTACAAATATATTAAAATTGCCAAATATGCCCAATAAATTTTAATATTCTCAATAGAAATGCAAGAAAAAAATATATAATCTTTAGATCTTTATTAATATCAAACCCTTGAGGTAGGGCAACACCATACAACTACTCCTTAAGGAAGGAGGACACTTCACAAGCCATATGCTTAGACGGATGTGTAGGCCAAGTCAAATCTTCATTATCATTCTATTGGTTGTGTCATATTAACATGAAAACCAACATTAAACATTGTTGGAATTTATTTTATACTAGTCATGGAAAAGGAGAAAATGATGGCATAAGGGCATGCATAAAATGAGCACTTCAAAGATATCAAATGGACCACTCTGCGAACTGACTTATCTGAGTTGATAAAGTTTTTCAATGGTGCATTATTGCACTAAGCCCTGAGTACTATTCCATCAAGGGAGGTATATATCTATAAATCTATATCTATATCTATATCAATATATTATATATTATATATATATATATATATTTATATATTATATATTATATATATATATATATATATATATATATATATGAACTTATATATGTTTTTATTATATGATGATTTTTTATTTATTTTTTAAATCTTAAAAACTTTAAATTAATTATTTTAAATAGTTGATCAATGATTATCTTTTTGATATTTAAATTATATTTTAAATAACCTATTTAAACTATTATTTGAATTTACTATAGGTTATTTTGTCATATTAGAGTTCAAGATGTAGAGAGGTTGTTTCCATATGAAGCTGAAATAGTAAAAGGGACTCAAAAATTGCATTCAATTAAAACAAAATAGTACCGAAACGCATTTGCATTTGGGAAAAGAAAATATTTTTTTTTCATGTCTTCGTAGAGGACACAAAATTCAATGATGTTTGTGGAAGCAACATGTATGCGAAGCTTGGAGACATACAACACTTAATACAAAGGATAAGATGTCGCTTGCAATATTCGAAGAGAAGGAATCAGAGGAGACTATAGTGTCATTTGAAGGTGATAGAGTTCTAATCTTGTTAGAGAAGGTAACATTTCCATTTCTCTCGAAGGATATATATATGTTTTATGTTTTTCAAATCATTATGTATAAGTATATATAATAGTTAAAATATAGACCTAGATCTAATCAAATTGTTCATGTAGATAACTAGCTTGTTGCTAACGATGATCAAAATTTGCATGCTTTTTATTCTGCAGGAGATGTTTTTGTTGTTGTTGTACCCATTAGCAACATAGAAAATATCAAGTATTATTTGATGTGGTGCACTAAACTAAAGACTACGTTATTAGAGGATTATGATGATAAGGATATTATATATATGAAAAAGATTATAGTATGCAGAAAGGATAATTTTTCCAAGAAACTCATTAAATTGAGAGCCATGAATAATTTCAAAACTATCAACCAGATGCCATAAGTTCTTAATACAGTCATTTGGTGTGCGTGCCACGTATAAAATTAGTAGAAGTTTAATCAAGAAAAAAATGAAATTTGAAAAATGGAGAATGTCAAAAGCTGACAATGATCAAATCATTGAGGATGGCATTCCATTAGAATATTTCTAATTGAACTGGCCAACAATATCTTCTCCTTTTATTCATCTCTCTAAAAGTGTTCAAGTATATTGTTAGCCTTTCTTTTTGCACACTCTTAAGTTCTCCATTCTATCTACTACTAGGTATTACATAATTGTTTTTATTAATGTCGATTTTTTTTTGCCAAGTTAACAGGAAATTCAAAGATCCAAAATACTATGATATTATAAGGATGTAACATCACATTCTTCTTCTTTGTTCTTGACCATTCACTTATCATGTTTGCGATGCATTTTGAGTTTTTATGTCATATTTGTATATTTTGAAATATTTTGAGTGTTAGCTTATTGACATTATTTACTTTATTGAAATCACATTACCAGCAATTTCAAATGTTTTGTATCTCTTGTACATATTGATGGGTCAAAAATATGAAGTTTACTGTGTTTTTGTCCAATACATACATCGTATATAAAATCTATATGTGCATTGCATAATATCCATTATATGAACCTATTAAAACTAACAATGCGTGCTCCAGAAGTAGGATTTAATATTTGAAAATTTCATTTACTAAGATAAATCTTAGTCCCACATTGATATTGATGCCACTTTAGTCGATTCAACATTGAAATTGTTAATTCCCAATCTCTACGCTTCCTCAAATTTCATGAAAAATACAATAGTAAGAGACTTAAGACAAAGAATGTATTTTAACTTTAGAATATATGTATTTAACGAGCTTAAAAAAATTTACTTTTGTAGAAAATACATATCTCGTATATATGTACCATTAATCATGCATTCCAGTTATCAATTGATGCATTAAAATTATCATTTTACTTGAATCATACATCACTTGAAAAGTTGGTATGGGGAAATTGTAACTATTACAAAGGGTACGAAAAGTTGGGTTCTAAAACTCTACATATGTGAGCCATAAAAAGTACCACCCAAATGAAAATTTACTTTCATTGCTTCATGTTCATGAACTTAAATGTAAACTATTAAGCATCAAACCATGCATCATGCTAAGTGTACCATGTTCTATAATGTTGATTGTTGATTAAGCTCACAAACTATTACATCAAACCTTGTACATAAAATAAAGAGTTGAAAGTTAACTATAACAACCAAGCAAAGGTTGATCAATGAGAAATTTGGTGGGTAATAATGGTATCCAAATGTGACTTATATGTGATTACATTTGTTCACAACTTTGATGCAATCTACTTATCACCATTTTAACTATATGCATTCTAATTTTCACTTGATGCATTCTACTTCTCATTTAACTTGAAAAATACATCACTTGAAAAGTTGGTATGGGGAAACTATAACTATTACAAAGGGTATCAAAAGTTGGCTACAAAACTATACATATGTGAGCCATATAAAGTACCAACTAAATTCGAACTTACTTTCATTGCTTCATATTCATGAACTTAAATGTAAAATTTTGAAGCATCAATGTTACAAATCATTTTGTCACACTAGGAAAATGACCATCGTTTAGATCTTTTGCTATCCATCAAAGTGTTCCAAATCACCCCCCTACAAGGCTAGAAGCCAAAAAATCACAAGGAGAATGAAATTCATGGATATCAAATCTCAAAAACCTATTGTTGGTTTCCTCCACAATTCCCTAGTCTAGTTCTGCATGTACACAGAAGAGACCATCATAACTTGTTCACAAGTATGCTTTGTTTGACCCTATGGCATTCTCACATGACTTAACGCATGTAAAAATAATAAGTAAACTATGTAAGTTTTATTAGTCGAATCTTTGAATGCTTATTCAAGCCTAATCCGTCCCATCATAGAGCTATTTCCCTCTCTTTTTGGAACCCCTATCCCATCATTTGCGGATCTCATCCCTTTGGAAATTGATCCCAAACTTCCTCCTCTTGGCCTATAAAGAAAACACAGACCATAGGATTGAAGAGTGCTATTGAAGGTAGGATTATGCTGTAGAAATAAGGCTATGGGGCTTTTCATCCAAGGAGAGGGTTAGACATTGTGAGAAGAGGCTTGTATGAGGTTTTAAGTTTTTTATCAATTTTATTTAATAAAAAACAATTGCTCTTTCCTAATTATGTCTTTACTGATATCAATTGTGGGATTCTGTTATAGACCTGGTGAATCTTCGATGTAAAAATATATAAATACCATAGATGATGGGACATATATTCCAAGTTGAATGGTGGGAAGGATATCTCAATGGGCGTTCATTTGGTGGTTTATGGCTAAGGAAATTGGAAAAGGTAATGGATAAGGCATTAAAGAGGAAAAAGGTGTTTCGGCACATTTATTTATGAAAATAATGGAAATTAGGAGAAAAGGAAGGTGAAAGGTCACATGTTTCATGTGAGGAGGAAATTGAAGGAAAATAATGGAAAATGAAGAAAATAGAGGCCTCATTAATAAAAGGGCTTCTAAGGACAAGCGGGCAAGACTTGGCCAGTTAAGTATTGGAGTTCTCTCATTATTCTCTCTCTTTCTCTCGAATACTCTTGGATACTTAGAGTTTTCTTGGAGCACTCTTGGAGGGTGTGGCATACTTCGATTCTTGGAGAAAGATGGCAAAGGAAGAGCAAGAAATCAAAAAATGGCATCGTCATTAGTATCTACATCAGATTTTCTTGCATGTACTAAGTTGCATGTATGATTTCTTCACTAGTTTTGGAATGCATGGTATATGCATTTGCTTTCTTGGTTGTGATCTGTCATTCCCATGGATGATTGCTTGGATTGACAGTGGATTTCCTAGCCTTGGCATCTCCTGGATAGCCATGGTGATTGTGGGTTTACTTTCATTGTTTTTTTTCGGTTGGTTCTCATGTTTTCTTTGCTTACGTTGTGTTATGAGTATTGGAATCCCTAGTTGAAAAAATGCTCTAGAAGCCCTGGTTGAACAAATGCTCTGGAAGCCCTCTAACAACTTGGGTTGATTTACTAGTCCTGGAAGCCCTGGTTGGACAAATGCACTCAAAGCCCTTGGTGGGTTGAGTTACTAGTCCTACAAGCCATGGTTGGAAAAATGCTCTAGAAGCCCTGTATAAGTTGTGGCTTGAGTTACTAGTTCTAGAAGCCTTGGTTGGAAAAACACTCTGGAAGCCTTAGAAGGCCTAGATGGGGACAAATCTGATGATCATTTTGTGATGCTCGACCATGAGATGGAATCATTATTTGATGGGTTGAGGTTAATGCCCTCTAGAAGCATTGGATGAGTTTTGATTGATGTGTTCTATGATATCCCACATTCATGATTGGTATATGGCACATGGGCGAATGCTTGAAGAGAGATTTGGCTTAGCCATTCTATTGTTAGGTGGAAAATGGTAGTCTCATGTCCGGTTGGTTTATTGCATTCATTAATGAGAAATTAATTCCCTTGATTTTCATGTGAAAATATACCGATGTGTATATGGATTTTGATGGCTGATATGTTTCCGGTATTTAGGTTCCTACTATGTTGGTTATATGTACATTTTGTGACATCAACTATATATGACACTCAACATGTTTTTACTTGTACAAGAATTGATAATGTGTCTATAACCTAATAGATGATAATGTAGCAATTGGAATGAGGGAACAATGGTTCATAGCGATTTTCAGATAAGTATGAGATCCCTATACTTAATTCTATTGTTTACACATGTAGGATACATGTTCACGATATGTTTGATGAAATTTTTGTCATGGCTAGTAGGGGTCTGGTTAAGGTCTTGATCAACTTATTGTTGTATTGACAATGTTGGACCCACCAACATGTCCGTGGATCTTCTTGGAAAGAAGCCCCAACTAGACCTCATACCGTTTAGTGTAGGAGTCCCAGCAGTGGGTCCTACGATATCTCCTTGATCGCAGTTAAGCATAGAGGCAAGTAAAATGTCCCTGTTGGTAGCAAGGGTGTGACATATGAAGCGAGTCAAGGAAGGTGCATGAGTGGTTCTAACAAACAAAGGGTGAGGTGAGTGTGTCCCTTGGAAACTTGTGAAAGCACAAAGTTAAGAAGGGAACACATGAGAAAAGATGCATGACAAACTAGAAGGAATGTAAGCTAGCAATCCAAAGTGATGGTTAAAACAACAAAACATTTCAGTAAGATTCATACATACATATATAGAAAATAGCTACACATGCATGCATAAGAAAACAAATACATATATCAGTTAGAGTAAACAAGGTAGTTGAAATACAATACGACAAATGCATGAAACATGTCGGGAAATTTCAGCCGGGATATCAAGAGACTAACTGCCAAAAAATCACAAGGCACAACTCAGGCTGCGAGGAGGCTAATTGACTGCTGGAGCTACACAATCAACAGTCGAGCTTGGCCTGTTGAGGACTAAAACTACGCAATGCACAATTTTAGTCAGTAGTGACATGCAATCAATGAACTGGATTGCATAATTTCTGGGGCCAGCAGGACAATGCTTCCAAGAATTGTGCAATGCAAGCCTGGAGGTCAGTGTTGGGCCAGAATTGCACAATTTTTGGAGGGAAGGTAGAGCCTCCACTTTCGGAAATGCGTAGTGCTAGCCGGGCAAGTCATAGTCCAGGCCAAGGTAGCCCGGACTGGCTGACAGCTGACTACAAGTATGAGAAGTCTGAATGCATGATGAGATGAGTGAAAACAAGAGTGAGTAATCATATATGAAAACAAGAAGTGCAAGATTTAGAAAATGGGAAAGCATGCATGTGTGTGAAGCAAGTTTCTACAATGACAACCCTTCATGCAAAAATAGTGTCATGCATGTGACAGTAGTGGGATGTGAGAAAAAAATAAAATGCGTCTTCTACAAGCTAACACACATCAAAATGATAGCAGGCATTCACTGAAATCAAGCAGACAACACACACACAAAATGAAACACAAAAAACAATAAAACCACAACGCAAGACATACAAATCGGGCTTACCGTGAAACAACTAACTTTAATGTGCCGATGACTCCTAGATACAATGTGGGATATCAGAGATGCAAGGCCGATGTGAGGAATGAGATCAGCAACATCCAGTTGATGAGTTTTGATAAAATCGATGTTGTGACACGCATGCCACAAATCTAGGAAAAGAAACACTTGGCAGGAGGTTTCTGAAATGATCCTTGCATGTAATCTCTTGTTGCTAAAAATAGACCCCTCAAGCAAGGGATGCCTTTGCATGCTACCATGGGAAAAGTAGTACATGCATGAAAATCATTTTGACTCAGTCCTAGAGGGAACCGGTCAACCCGAAGGCACATGCATCGTTCTGTGAGCCTAGGATGAAAATATGTGTTGTTTCTAGGCTCAACAATGATTCCTGTCCGAGAGGGATTGTGTAATTCCTGAGAGGAATAGGTTACTATCTCCCAGGATTGCATAATTTCTGTGTTGAGCAGCTGTCTTGGGTTAGACCTCACAATTTTCTTAAGGAACTCTGTCTAACTGTATTGCACAATTTCTGAGCCTAGCAGGCTGCCTAACTAGATTTGTGAAATTTCTGCTAGCTGCTCGGCTATCTTTCCCAGAGGGATTGCACAATTACTGGGAGCAACAGGTGATTGCTACCAAAAATTATGCAATTTCTAGGTTCAACATTTGTCCTAAGATGAATTACGCAATTTTTTAGAGGAAGATTGTCAGTACGAATTGAGTAATTCTGGAGCCTAGCTGGGTGTCCAGCTGGGTTTGCACAATTTCTAGAGGGAAGGCTAGTTACCCTTTATAATTACACAATTCCCGGAGGGAGATGCTCAACCAAAAACTGAAATTAAGTCTGGAAAGCAGCTTGTGAAGGAGGTGGAACAAACTTGCATGCAAAGGCTGACAAGACTCTATGGAACGACTGATGTTTATGTGCTTGATAACAAGACATGCGGCTGAGGATGGTTGGTAGGGAGGCTCCAAATCGAAGCTAAGGAAAAATTTTGGAAGGTGGATTTAGCTGCTACAACATGTTGTTGCATCATTGTTTCCTTGTACATCTCTTGATTCTAAGATATCATGCCATTCTGGGTAGTGGTCTAGACTTTGGGCCTGAAAAAGTGGCTTAAATCCCGAGGTCAATGGCACAAAACTGGAAATTCTAGTCCACAGTCACTGGCAGGTAGGCCTATGAGATCAAATCTAGGTTCTTGGTCACTCCCTTTCCAATACCATGAGAGCGCTTATGGCATAAGAGGTCCAAAACAACAGCGAGACCCAAAGACAAGTTGTCTGAGTGGCTGAATTGTCTCCTAAGGGTTCTATTGATGAAGTTGGATGATTATGTGTTATGTTCCATTGATTCCACTTCCTTGAGGTCACATAGGAGGTAAAATATGATTATAGTAGCCTCTTGTCTCATCTTTACCCTAGCTGGCACGACTACTTGGGTGGATGTGGGAGGAGGGTGCTACAAAGTGGTATTAGAGCATGGTTCAACTCTTAGACTGGATGGGTTGAATGTGTTAGTCATGCATGCATGTTAGTTTCATTTTTTCCTCCTATGCTTGCATTTCATGTTCTTGTTGCATTTTCTTGATGATTGATTAGGGTTGTAGTATGGTGATCATGAAGAATTTGATATTATTTTCGCGAAATGTATTTTTCATGAGTACGTGAATGGTTGCATATGGTTACATGTTTCTTATATGTTGATTTTATGTCACCTACTTACATCCTTGTATGTTAGGCTACATTCTTGAATATTTTGGATTACATACTCAGTCTGGTAGGTTGATTACAATAATTGATTGCTTATGTTCGACTATATGGAGTTTATGCATATGTGTGGTTGATTTGGCATTGCTTATGCACACTGTTGGTTGTGTGTGGAAATGTGTACAATGGAGTAATGGTTTTTGTCATGCATGAGGTCATGGTTTGTGTAATTGATATGGTCATCCATTGGTGACTGTAATCTAGGTAGAGTGATGCATGGATGGTTTGGTATTCGTTTGTTATATGTCTACATATAGTGGTTGTGCATGTATGGTCTTGGTTATTGTTTGAATGTTAGGTCAAACATGCCTTGTGAAGTCATTGTATGTAATTTAGGTCATCATGGTGTTATCAGTATGTTATGATGCTCATGTGTTGAATAAGGTAAAGAAAGAGATGCAGATCATGAAAGTGAAGCCACAACATTGGACCTTGAGGCGAGAGCATGTTGTCATACATGTTTGTATGTTGGCCATGCAGGTATGTAGGTTAAGGATTGCTATATGCATTATGGTTATATACATTAGTTTATGTACATGTCTTTTGATGTTATGGTTACATACTTGATAGATGATAGTTGATTAGCATAGTCATTTGCACATGAGTTAGATAGTTAAGAAGGATAGTAACATCTCATTGTAAGAATTACTATTGCTGGTTAGGTCAGATAACTTCATGATTATGTTATGTGATATGTTGTTGATGAGTATGTTATAGGTTAACTTGTTGTTGTTATATGACAGTCAACTTGACAATTCCATTTTATTTTGTTGATGAGCATGATATATAGCTTATTGTTGTTATGTGTTATTAACTTGACGATTAGGGTAATTTCCTTGAAATCTTGATGTTGAAATTTGGATTGGTCATATGTGTGATGGTTGTGTTCATTGCTGAGGATCTTGATGTTATATGTATTGTGTTAACTTGGTTTGACCTATGGAGATGGTTATGGTTGTGATATTCAGGTATGAGCTGACATATTTGTGATATGGTGTCATACTAATCTAGGTTGATCGTACATATGTGATTGTTATGCATCAACGAAAAATTCTTATGATCGTATGGCATGAACATGTTAGTTAGTTACTATTATGGATATCATGATTTATGTTTGAGTTGATATGTTGTGAAGTTGTATAGTGCTAGCCTAGATTTATTGTGTAGACAAGATAGCCTACCCTCATACACACTAAGGTATGTGTTTTATTATGTTGTATATTTGGTGCTTGGTTGCTTCATTATGACATCTATTTGGTGTTTTAGTGTTTGGTGCCTAGTTGATTAATTTAACATGGTATGTTTGCAAGTGGGTTGAATGTTTGATGAATTTCCTAATATGAGTATGCATTCCAATGATCTTGCTTTAAGATGGTTTTATTAACACATGTGTTGAGACAATTGATATGTAGTTGAGTTTAGTAGGTGATAGTTGTAGCATTATGTGTAATAACTATAGTTGACTATGGAATATGAAATGATTGTTTGTAAAAGTTGTCGTCGAGTTGGTATATATGATTTTAATGATATTTGGAACATGTGCTTGATGTGTGTGAGAAGTTGTAGGAAATATGCTTGTGTGACGTGACAATATATAGTTAGACTTAGTTGCAGCAGGGTAAAGGTAAAAGAAAGGAATCAGGTAAGAATTCCTTGGCTATGTTTGAAACCATAATTCCAAACGAACTAGTTCTTTGCATATAGGGAGTCTTCTTAACCTTGATTTTGTTTTACATTATGTGGATATGTGCAAGATTCATGAAATTGTACTTGACAGGTATATTAGCTAGCCTTTAGTTCTAGTTGGATCTGTCACAAGATTGAAGTCCCTTGATAGTTGGTGTGGATGTGTTCAGTTGCAAGAAACATGCTTGGCACAATAAGATAAAGTAACTAATGCATTGTTATGTTTATTTATAAACTGATAGTTATGTGTTTATGGAAATATGATGTAAGGGATTGCATGGAAAAGAGAGGTTGCCATGAAATTGTGAAGAATGCTCTGGGTGAGTTTCCATGGGAACCATAGGGATTGAGTCATGGTATTTATTGTTAGTCTTTTGCTTTTTGTGTTTTTCTATTTACTTTCTCTTGATTTGAATCTATATTTATGTCTAGAGGATGGCCATACCACTTTGTTTGCAGAGTTGTGTTGTTATTGGTTTTTATGGTTTTCTTCATGTTGTTGTTTTCATTCTTTCCTTATATGTTTTGAGTTTAGGGAATTGGTTTGGAAAGAGGAAAATATTGATGGAGGTCGAGGAGAGATGTGTGGTACCCAATAGGAAATGTAAGAAACAAATGAAGCTGAGTGTATGTGTAAGTGCCCTAGAAGGTAAGAATATGATAGTCGGTTCGACTAGTGGTGTCCAATGTGGTAAATGGACAATGACAGAACAATCATGGGAAAGGTAATCAAGAAAAGTTAAAGTAAATGGATTTGAGGTGTCAGATGCATTACCTATGTTGGGACTGTTGTTTTCAATATTGCACATGTGTTTCATGAATACATGATGTTCTCTTAACCTTGACCTTATAATATCTAGAAATTTTATTGTGATCATGATTATCTTGATGTTTAAATGTGTATATATGTAGGCGTGTATGTATTTCATGTCTATCAGGGTGATCATGAATCATGATTATTTTACGCTAATGTTTATATGTACATATGTATTTATGTATGAAATTGACTAATGAGATGATTATTATTTTAGGATGTATGTATGTGTACATTTATCTACGTCACTGTCTGACAAGGTCATCAAAAATCATTCTTGTGGAGAAATGATTGCTTACATAGGAAAATGACATGAAAAGGTTCCTATTCTATGAGGAATCAAGTGGGATGAGTTGCCATGAAAAACATATGAGGTTGGTATCATGTGAAAATGAATTTAGATTGTATGCTTGTATTATTCCTGTGATTATGTTATGTGTCATGCGGAATGAGTCGAGGTTGCGGACAAGATCGACCTTCCTAGTATCTACAGATATCTAGTGACAAGCAAGCCAATCAAAAACTATCTTTCTCTAAATATGAAATTAAAACAAAGGCAAAGTGTTTTAGGCCTACCTTGGGTCCAATGCAAGTTTGTGGAAGCCTTGCTCCCTCACTCCAAATGAGCTTCCTTGAAGTGTAACTCTGCAAACAAAAACAAGCAAACCAAATTAAATAGCACCTGAAAAGCGAATGTCATAAAGCATATTCATAATAATAATCAAGGAGATTATGAAACAAACCACATAAGACAATTTGTTGAGAAAAATGAATCTGATTGTATTAATTCAAATGAAGAAGAACTTTACAACCTGTGCCTTGATGTTGTACAAGCTCCTCCTAGGCTCCAACAAGAAGTCTCCTCTACTTTGACAAGATTCACTCACTTCCCAATGAAACCAAAAGGTATGTGATCTCTCCTCTCAAGTTTTAACTAGGAAGTCATAATTCCATCAGCATTTACCCTCAAAATGTTCAGCTTCTAACCTCCCTAGCAACTGAGCCAATGCCTTAATTTATAGTGCAATGGAGGGAAGTTACTAGGTCCTCCTTCAAAGGGATAAAGCCCTCCTTCAAAGGGATAGCTCCTCCTATCAAGGGATTAGCTCCTTCTCTTTTGGGATGCATGAACCACCTTAGAGCGAACAATCCACGTCAAAATACTTCTAGAAACATCTAGAATTAACCCCAAAGTGAGTTTTTTAGGATAAACTTGTGCCTTTTTGACTTTTACAGCGGTACGCACCCACCCCTTTACAAACAGAGCATGCAGGTATGCATGTATTATGAACAAAAGGTGCGGTCTGCAGGTCAAAGTAGGAGAAAGTGCGAAACCCGAGTAATATTAATTTCCAATGTCTTTCTCTTGTTTGCAAAGTTTGACATGAAGAGCTAAGGTCTGAGACTTGCTTAGGAGGCTAGTATAAGTGATGATAGACCCATACTAACTGCAAATAATCATGGTGACGATATTTTTGTGTAATAGATTGCCCCCTAAAGTGCGAAGTCTGTAGTAGATGAGGATTTCATTTATCATTCAAGAAGAGTGAAGTAATTTATCATTTCTAGGATTATCTTGCGGAGAGCCTGATTGGAACCTGTAAAAACATTCAAGTGCAAAATATATATATGAGATCATATCATCGCTGAGGTAGGCATTCCCATACTCACATCAAAGCTAACTAGAAAACTAACTATTGTTCTGATATAGAAACAATCTTGTAATACATCATAAATATAGACACATGTAGACACAATATGGACACAACCGTTTGTTTATGAATAGTCTACAACATAATGAATACAAAATTCCCAACAACCTAGATGGTGGAAACTAGATCCACGGTCTTCATTTCTACTCCTCAAAATAGTACGATTCTATCCATGTGAATAAATGTGTCGAAATCAAACATGGTAGAAACCACTTGATTACCGGTCGATGATGTAAACTGTTAACAACTGTGAGAGAAACCACCAATAATGACAATGGCTCTCAAAGTACTCAGTACAATCCATGAGATGTGATTAGATGTGTTGATGTCAAACATGTCACAGAATCATTCAGTCGAAGGCCAATGATGTAACCTATCGTTGAAGACGAGAAACCTGCCATTGAGGCATGCAGATCCCAAGGTACTGGCGATCTGTAGATCATTTTTCTAGATAAAGAGTTGAAGTAGATAGAAAGAGATCCATCGTAGGCAAGCCCCCGACACGAAATCATAGATCAAGTTTGAAGAAATTTAGTTGCAAGGATTGACTAAGGGATGGTCAAGATGGAATGACAGATATTTTTGCAGATGAATGGCTTATTCGCACTGACCTCTTGAACACATAATGACACAGCAAATGGTTTGGTGACGATTGACCCAAAGTTAATACCCAGAAACCGGCTGAAGACTTTCAATTTGGTTTGATCAATTGTTAGGTGAAAGATTTCCCAACCCAGGTGAATGAAAGTGTCATGTTCAAGACTGGTTACAAAGTATGACAAACATGCTCATTTTTCTCTCTTTGCCCCCACAATTTCTGGCAAGTACCTCTTTATTTTTTACAAGCTTGAGGAGGATAACATATGCTTGATTATAAGCTCACCCGTCAGATGTGTCCAACTTATTTTAAATTCGAACCCTAAGAAGGAGTGGTCCGTTCCTGTTTGTAATTGAACAGGTCCTTTACTGTCGAAATTTAACGAGTCCAGTATAGGAGAAACTCAGCGTTTTTCATTTTTAGAGAGACTGAAAAAACTTAAGAAGAGTCCAGCTTTGACTTTTTTGTAAATTTGTGTCTCCTAAGCCCGAAAAAAGTATAAAATAATACTTGAGAGAACCACTTGATCTTTTATGAGCAAGGAGTAATTTTCGTAATTAGTGCCTCTGATCTGAAAAAGTAAAAAAGATATCAACGACACATTGTTTTATGACCAATATCGAATTTGAAACGACAAAAACCCGACAATCTTTTCGTGTTTTTACGGTCAGAAAAGGGCTATAAGAGGACCATCTTTTCAGTTCCATTTTAACGAGCTTAAAAAGAAAAACTCGGCAATCTTTTCATGTTTTTAGGAGTTAGAAAAGAGCTTAAAGGTGACTCTAATGGGTTTTCGTTGAAAATGATTGATTTCGCCTGAAAATCCGTTATCCTGAACAAAAACTCAAACATTACTCATACCTATTTAATAATAGGTAAAAATGTTGCAAAAAACACCTTTTTAAAGTGAAACATAAAAAAATTTAGAATTTATTTACCCAAAAAACTTATAAAAAGGACTTTTTACCATTCATTTTTACCATTTGAGATCTGGTTGAGAAAAAAGGGCTTTTGACCAGAAACTTCCCGTGAAGATTGCGGAAAATACGTCCCTTGGAATCGAACATCGTCTCCTCTAGGTAATCCAAATCATATTACTCTTCATTTTTGTCCATTTGAAATTGTTTTTTAGCATTTAAATTTTGTTTTTAGGAGGTTCTTAGGTTTAAAAACCCGTGTGCAGGGGCCCATAGGTTTACCACAGGGGACCTGCGTACCCCAACTTTTTTGCAACGGGAAAAAAGTGGAGGGTACGCACCTGTCGTGAGGGCAAGGTGTGGACCCCACAGACTGTCCCTAACAAGGGGCCCCACGCATAGGTTTACAAAAACCTAACTAACTCAAAAAATACCCAATGAAATCAATTTTGCATATTCTAATTCACCTTTTTACTTGATTGTAGGATATATATCATGCTCGATTGGCGAGAACAAGAGCACGAGGATGTGGACCTCGCCGCGATGAATCATCAACCTTCGATCGATGCATTGAATGCATGTGGCTTGTACAAGTTCTGGGCCATACCCGACATGAGGGCCCAGGTGGACTTTTTGCAGTGGCTGGTTGATAGATGGAGTATACAGGACCAGTGCTTCTTTATTGGTGGACACCAGCTCGAAATCTAGCTGGTTGATATAGACTTCTTGAGTAGTTTGGCCAGGAGGGTAGAACACTTGACTCTATTTGGGCCCAGGGCAAGTGGCCAATCTGTCGAGAGCCTTCGCTTAGAGTTCAGCAATGTCTAGAATCGAGACAAAGGGATAGATATCAAAACCATTTCCCTTCCTGAACTCATGGTTATTGCATTCACAGTTACCAGACTCTGCGGCAGTGCAGTGCTACACATTACCACCAGATCCCAAATGCGGATGGCAGTTGATTTCTTTTGAGGCACCATTTTCAACTGGTGCGATGTTGTGTTGGCCAATGTGAAGGGCCAACTAAGCAGGGCCAAAAACGGACAGCTAAAGATCTTTGGTTATGGGGCTATAGTTGTGAGTTTTGGCCTGGAGAGGGTTCCGATGTTGATCTCACAACACCTTACTGTTGGAGTTGGGCTTCTTCGAGAGCCCAAACTGATGCGATGGGTTGCAGTTATGGCCCGTCATCCTGATGAGGGGACCGAGGTCATTCGGTTCAAACCTGAGTATTTCCAATGGTTGGAAAATCAGATTTTTTCTATCCAGGACTTTCCTTATGCTAGGGTTGATTTTCGTGGAGACCTAGACATGGCTCTTTCGCCAGGAGAGCAATGGGATGATGCAGGTAAGATCATTTTCAACATTTTTCCTAATTTTACTTTTTTGTTGTTTTTATATTGTCCCAAAACTGATAGTAAAACGTTTCAAATGCAGATGTGGGCCCACGGTGACCAGCCGCTCTCCAGCCTTATGAGAGGAAACAATGGGTTGCACTGACTCCAGGCCCACAAGACGAATCAGCAGAGACCTTGGCTGAGTTGGAGAGCCATTTAGAGCGCCTGACTGGGGACATGCCCGAGACTAGTATAGATGACATCCCTCGTCGACTTCAGCGCTATGTGATTGGAGTCCCAGGACCTTTTAGGAGGTCCCTTTGTAAGGTGGCCCGTGCAGTGGTTTCGTATCGAGATCATCACCAGTGATGGGATGTTCGCCTATTGTAGTCGCATATGACATTTTTGCTTTTTTTACTTATCAGGTTTTCCAATCATAAGGTGTTTTTCAACCTATGATCGAGGATGATGTATTCTTTTGACACACTCCTATATATATGATATCATTATTACCAGCTTGTCTTGTTAAACATGTTATGGAATGTTTTTTTAAATTTACTTGTATGATTATTGCACATGTCTACTTAACATGTGAGAAGCAATTGCATCTGCTAATGTATTTAAAGATCTTGGAATATACTGATATTCAATATAGTCAAATTCATGTTCCAAGAGACGCACTCTCAAAAATAATTTTAATAAAACTGGATTTCTAATGGCGTATACTCTATTAAGCTGTAATACAACGAGTTCAAAATCTAACCTCACTATCAAACTCTGAATCCCAAATGAAATAGATTGAGATAATAACTCAATCACTGCACTATACTCTGCAATGTTGTTTGCTGTTTGACCAAGGCTTACCCCATGCATAGATACCAACTCGTTAGTGGGCGAATAGATAACCCAAGCTGCAAAAGAAATATTCCGCGTGGTATGACAGGCACCATCAGCGAAACCAATGTATGTTTGGAGAGGCGTCGACATCTGCGACATCAAACGTAAAACAAAGATAAGCAGGAATAATGACAAAAAACTCACTCTCTAAGCTAAGCACAATTTTAAATCTAAAACTAACCTAACTAAAAAATATCCACACTCGTTTTTAAGCATAATAGCTCTTCAGGTAAAGACCATTTTTGGGTTTACCTAAAGAGACCCCATGAAAGTGTATCAATTCATAGGCCCCTTTCGCTAGCTTTCGCTTGACAACATAGGGACCATGCCACATAGGCATGAATTTTCCAGTGCCTAATTTATCATTTGCTTGATCGTACAATAAGACTAGATCTCCTTCCGAAAAATTTTGAGGGGTCACATTTCGATCATACTGAGCTTTAATACGTTTGGCATGAGATTCGATCGCTAATGCAGCATCGCGGCGATCCTTATCTAGCTGAGCCAAGTATAACAAACGTCTTTCCTCTTCATAAGTGGCTATAAGTAACTGAATGGCCATTCGCAATGACGGGGTTTCGCACTCAATAGGTAACACCGCTTCCAAACCATAAACTAGTTGGAAAGGAGTGAACCCTATTGATGTTTTAACTGAGGTTCGATACGCCCACAACGCTGAAAATAGCATGTTGTGCCAATTTGACTGACGAATCCCAATGATTTGTTGGATCATGATGACGAGAACTTTGTTGATGGCTTCAACCAGGCCATTAGCTTGTGGATGATAAGGAGTTGAACTGTCATGACGCAAGCCAAGCTGTTCTGTAAGTTCAGTCATCATAACGTTTCGAAAATGATGCCCATGATCAATGATAATCACTTGTGGAACACCAAACCTAGTAATGATATGATTGAATACGAAAATCGCAGTTGTTTTACCATCTTCCTCAAATGTAGGCATCGCCTCAGCCCACTTGGTAAAATAATCTACCTCAAGGATAATATATGCATGCCCCCTGGCCGAGTGAGGGTTACATGTAATAAAATCGATACCCCATTTGGCAAAAGGACGAACAACAATGATAGGGTGAAGAGGAGCAGGTGGAGCATGCATCTTTTGATAAAAAATTTGGCAGTTATGGCATTTTCGAACCGCAATAATACAATATTTAAACATAGATGGCCAGAAATAGCCAGCGCACAATATCTTTTGGGCAATGGCATACCCAGACCTATGACCGCCACATGATCCAGAGTGACAGTCATTGAGGACCCTTTCAGCTTCCTCATGAGTCAAACATCGTCAAAAAATAGAGTCTGCCCCATGACGATAAAGAGTATCTCCAGTAATTTTGAATTGTTGGGACTGGAATCGTATTTTTCAACGGTCCGATCATGAAATATCTGGGTGAAAGGATTGGGTTCAGAGATAAACGACGATATCCCCGTGCCACGGATCTAAAGTTCCAATTAGAAGCAAGGATTCGTCCGCAATGGGCTCCTCCACCACAGTTTCCGTGTCAGCACGTGGGAAGTCACACATTAATTCCGTAAAAACTAAAGATTTCTTTGACTTAGATTTTTCAAATTCCAAGTTGAACTCCTGCATCATCACAATCCGTTTGGAGTACTTGCCCCCTAGTAATTTCTTGGTCATAATATATATCATAGGGTTGCAATCGGAAATAACTATAGTTTTACGTAATAAAATGTAATGACGAAAACGTTGGACAGCTTGAACAACTGGCAATGCCAATTTCTCCACATGTGAGTATTTTAGCTCAGTTGGATTTAACGTGCGACTAAGGTAATATATCACATGTTCAGTACCGAATTCACTTCCTAAACTAACACCATTCTGATGGTGGAATAGGAAGTGGCGAGATACAAGAAGTAGTCCTGGTTGTAGTTGGGAGGATGCAATAGTGGTGCATGGGTCAACGCGTGTTTTAGCGCATAAAAATATTTCTCAGCTATCTCATCACAAAAGAATGAAGTATTCTGCTTCAACAACCGAGTAAAACCCTTTGTGATCTCAGCGTAGTTAGGGATGAATCGACGTAAAAATTTGCTTTCCCTTGCAAACTTTGGAGTTGGCGAAGACTTGAAGGAGGAGGAAATCTGATAATGGCTTCAACCTTCGAGGGATCAATGCAAAAGTCGGCTTTTGAAACAAAAGATCCCAGTAATCGACTCGTCTCAATACAGAACACACACTTGTGGGGATTCAACCCAATTCGATAATGCCTACACCTCATAAAGATTGCTCTTAAATGGATGAGATGATCAGCTCGATGTAATGAATGAGAAGGCAAATCATCGAGATAGGGTTACACAATGTGTTTAATATCATGAAAAGCATAAGACATGGCCCGTTGCCCCAGTGTTCTTGAGCCCAAAAGGTAACTTGCAATAAGCAAATGTCCCCCATGGACAAATGAATGTCGTTTTCGGTTGATCAACAGGTAGAATATTGATTTGATTGTATCCAGAAAATCCATCCATAAAGGAGAAAATTTTGCTCCTAGCATAATCATCAATCATTTGATCGATATAGGGAGTAGGGTAATTGTCCTTTGGACATACCTGATTAATGTCCCTATAGTCGATACATATTCTTATTGTCCCTTGCTTTTTGTTAACAGGAACAATATTCGATACCTAATCCATTAACGAGATTGGATAAATGAAACCTGTTTTGAGTAATTTTCAACTTCTGCTTTAATCGCAGCAGCTTTTCTTGGGTGAGTCTGACGCAAATGTTGCCGGACGGGTTTAGCGTCCGGGTAAGTTTTGATTTCATGAATTATAATTTGTAGGTCAATTCCTGGCATTTCCTCATATGACCAGGAAAACACATCGCGGAATTCTTGAAATAGGGCCTTATATGTTTGAATTTCACCTTCCGTACATGAGGAACCTATATGAATGTTTTCAACAATTCCAAGCTTAACTGAAATGTCAAGGGGAATAGTCCTAGAAATATTTCCCAAGTTTAACTCGGAATTAAGATGTCTCATTGGATTGAGCATCCTTAACATATTCAGTCGTAAAAATTGATGAAAAATCATTTTCAAAATGATCGTTCTCGGGTAAAAACGAAGATATGTGATGAAGATCTTCCCATGGTAACTCATCGATGCATAGGATTTCACGAATTTTCTCATCCGTTTGAACAAGTTGTGAAAACGTTATTAATTCCGAGTTTGATGTCGAAAGTGATTCCTCATGGACCACATTCATTAAGTCGATTTGGGTTGATGTTGTGTCAGAAAAAGATTGCACGGTTTGATACGCAAGTTCATACAGACTCAAAGGCATAAGAGTACCAAATGAGTCTATCTCAGGTTTAGAAGGTATGATCCAAGGATCATCATTAACAATGGTTTCTGATGAAATAATATGAATAGTTGCAGTAGAAGACGATGTGTTGATAGGAGGAAAATGAAAAGTGCCCAGTAAACGAGAATCTTTAACTAACCCTACTCCAACATCCTTATAAGGGATCATTGCTTTACCAACATGCTGAATGCTCTCAGCAGAGGCTAGGTCGGATGAAAATAATGACAACTGGTCTAAGGTTATGACATTTCCATTATGAGGGAACTTTATAAGTCGAAAGACCGATGAAACAACAACTATCATAGCGTAAGACCAACTACGACCCAAGCGAAGGTTGTAATCCAGAGGGGCATCAACCACCTCCACATCTAGATTAATGGTTTTGCCTTCAACCCCTATAGGTAGGTTCTATAAAATGCTGAAAGGATGAAACCCACGGCCATCAAAGGCCTTTAGAATCGTCAGGGGTTGATTTAGTGAAGGAGAACCAAGTGATCTCCAACACTATATCGACATAATACACGTGGAAGCTCCCTCATCAATCACAGTCCTATGAACAGGTCTATTTTTGACTCTCACTGGAATCTGGATAGCCATTTGATGAGGTAAGTGCAGTGCACTATTTTCTAGATCGAAGATTATAAGGTTTGCATCCTGAACGTCAATAGCTCCTATAGCCGACAAAAGTAACTTGCGTTGTGCTGGACAGGATTGCAGCACTTCCAAAGCCGACATTGCTGAGGGTGAAACAATTAAATCCTCAACAATGTTATAGTTCTGAGCTGCTCTCGCATGTGGATTGAAAGCAGACTTTCAAAGTACACCCTTGGCAAGCAGTTTGATTACTAATTCTAGATTAGGTTTCTCGATCTGTAGTGGATCAGAACTGGGAGTTGAGGTTGATGGGTTCGAATGAGAAGATTCTGCTTGTTTACCATCAACAAGACTTTTACTGCCATAATCTTGCGATTGAGTCACAATCTTAACATGGGAGATCATCAATAAGGGTTCTTCATTGGCACTCGAGGACGAACCTATCATCTTACTGTCTTGAGCTAGAAAAGGATCCTTCAAGAAAGCAGGAGTTTGGAAACCTTTGACAATTTTCGCAACCTCTGCACGATGAGGGTAGTCTCTTGTATAATGTTCTTCTCACAGATGAGACACAGATAATGAGGTTTGTGTTTTTCACCAGTTGATTCCTTTTTTTGGGTTTCACTTTTGAATTTTTATCTGTTTCATTCTTCTTCTTCCCTTTTTTCTTACCACCGGGTTTTGATTTAGCTGTAGATGACTCTACAATGTGAATATCGGCGGAAAGTTCCACCGAAGACTCTCCTGTCGGGGAATCTGGAAAGGTTATGATAGGAGAAGAATTGTTGGAAGACTTCTTCTTACTTTTGGTATTAACCATACCAATCATACCATCAGTGGCATGAGACCCTGAAGGAGTAGCAGATTTGATTTTGTTTGGGTAGATCGGGGATTTTCTCTTGTAGCGTACCTGATTGAGTATAAACTAAGTCAAGGTATTGCGCTTGAGCAATTGCTTGCTCCTCAGTAACGAATTCGGCCTTAGCTACATCCTCAATGATCTTGTGTAGTAAAGATTTTACAAACCATTCAGCTAAGATCTGATCCGAGATAAAAACTTTCACTAAATGCCGTCGACGTCTCCATTCATGGATATGATCTGAAATGTAAGTGGATGTTGACTGCTTTAATGAAGTTAATAATTCTGTGCCATTGTCATATCTGACCGGCAACTGAAAATGAGTTAAAAATGAGGTAGCTAACTGACTAAAGATATAAAAAGTGGCTCGCGGTAACTCAATGTACCACTTGGCCCAAAGACCAATTAGAGTGTGCTGGAAAAGTCGTAAACGAATTGAATCATCTGAAATGGAATTAGATGCACACTAGAGGTGATAGGTCATGACATGGTTCGACGGGTCCTCTCTTGGCTCACCTTCAAACTTAGGAATATCACTGGGCAACTTATGCGGCATTGGCAGCCAATACTGAAGATAGTTAAGTAGATCGTTCGTAAGACATGTCAAGTCAGGCAAATCCAAAGTTGCGATAAATGGTAACTGATGATTAGGGTCCCTAAAACTCTGGGTCTGCATACCAACCCCAGGAGGAGGATATCTAGGATAACTAGGAATTGGAATCGCATTTGGGATATTTCTCCCTCCTGGAAAACTAGGATTAACCGGACCATACTGGGGTTGCTAAGGTTGTTGATATTTATACCCAGGGTATGGTTGATTCTGATAGGTTGGTTGCTGCAGAGCAGGACCATATTGGTACTGTCCTTGGTATGGTTGTTGATTATATTGAGGTTGAGTGGTGACAACCGTACTTCCTACAAGAATCTGAATTGAAGTGTGGACCATGGGTCCAGACTGAGGTAAAGATGTCTGAGTAGATACAGGGACAGTAGAAACCGGAGCTGACAATACTCCAGAAGAAGGTAGGGTAGATGGAGAAGATGTTGCAGCAGTCGCAGCAGATGTTTGAGGTAGAGTACGAGGTGTACTAGACCCAGAATGAGAAACTACAGAGGGTGCAAAAATTTGAACAGTAGACTGGACAGGTTGCTGGGATGAACCAGAAACCAAGGGTTGTCCAGTTTGAGATGACAACTGCGCATTCGGTTGCAAGACCTGTTGGGATTGAGATGGATCCCACACTAAATTCGTTCTGGGGTATGGACCCATAAAAGGTTGAGGATATTGAGGACCTTAACCAGGTAGAGCGTAGGGTTGATAATATGATGGACCCGAAGGTGGTTGGTAACCTTGAGCTAGGTACTGACCTTGGGGTTGATAACACTGAGGCATGTACTGATACTGGGGTTGATCTTGAGGTACGTATTGATATTAAGGTTGATTTTGAGGTGCATATTGATATTGAGGATGACCCTGAGGTACATATTGATACCGAGGTTCGCGTTGAGGTACATACTGAGTCTGGGGTTGACCTTGAGGAACATACTGTCTCGTAGGTATGTATTGTCCTTGAGGTTGACCCCGAAGCGCAAACTGAGTACCATGAGGTTTCCCCCCAAGTATATACTGGGTACCTTGAGGTTGCCCCCCAGACACATACTGGGTACCTTGACGTTGAGGATTGGGAATAGAGCTTGACATCATGAGAATATCTTCTACACTCAACGGTTTAGTACAATTACTTCCAGTTAATAACTTTTGTTCAATAGGTTGAGGAGATGCTCTCGAAAAAGTACCAGACATGGACTGATACTTAACAGGAACAAAAGGACCGTCGTACAAAAAGGCTTCTGGAGATTGAGAAAACATGGATGACTGCTTAGACATATTCAACGGAGGATAGTAACCTCTAGGTGTTGGGTGATAAGAAATATGAGGTGGCGAAAAACTTAGTCCCGGGTTTTCCAAAAAATTAGTCAATGAAAGATACCAAGCACTACTCCTAGGCTGACTGTAAAAAATTGATTCACGCTCCCTAAGGTCTAAGATAGTTCAATCTTCTGGAAAGGGAATGCTTTCTTCGTTGTCCGGAATAGCAAGTTCTTCAATAGCTATAAGTCCAGAAGGAATATCTTGGGTAATTATTGTTTCTACCCTAGGTGAACTAGGACCACTAGAAGCTGGAGAAACAAACTCTGATATGGGAGTAGCAGTAATTTTAGATTCAGGTTCAGATATTTCAGGTTCTTCAACTATATCACTAGTAGATGTAATACTACCAGTAACTTCTGAAACGGATACAGGCTGCGGATCAGGATGTACTATCAAAGAAGATTCTCCTTCTTCAGGTGACCCAATTCTATTGTCTCCAGGAGTTACGAGGACTTTCAGGCCTTCAAGCTAGTTCGGTACTTCCTCAGGAGGCTAGCCCTGAAGCCTACGGGACCTTCTCAATAACTTAGCCACGTTTACAAATTCAGGAGATTCACCCCGAAGTCTACGGGACTGCCTTGGTAATTCAGCCACAGTTAAAGACTTTTAACTACTTCACATGCAAACAAAGTAAAATCTCAATGAAAACCACCTAAAGCCTCTAAAGAACCAAACAAATTGAATCACATGCCTAAAGAATCTAGGAGATCAATCACACACAAACAGTAACTTTCCGTACCTAAAACACTAGTTGGTGCTGAAATCCAACATTGCAGAGTTTGATACAGAAATAGCGGTTGGAACAGTTACCCCGGAAACCTGCTTAATGAATATACTGGCACCAGTTTCTCCACTTAACTGTCTCGAGTGAAGAGAATCCCCCAGAAAATCCAAGTTAGTCTAGCCGACGTCTGCTCCAAGTACAGTGGGATCTTCCTACCACCATCAGCTTAGGAAGAATCTTATAGAGTATGGTCACCATGGTTATAACCAGAAACAAATATACATGGGGGAACAGTCTACGATCTGATACTCACGCAAGGGTAGAGTAATAAGCTCAATCCCCTTGAAGGCTCCTTAACATAAACCAAGGTTTACCAATAAGTGAGCCCAAGCTCCTCGACAATGGTTAATCCGAGGCTTACTGTTTGTAATACGTGAATATCTGGCATCATTCCCAATGAGGAAGGATTGATTGCCACACTAGTTTGGACACGATCTCGTGCTTCTCCTTTAAGAGGAGCTTTCCCAGAGCATAGATGCAACAATTGGATTTCTCTCCTACCGCAAGATACAACTACTTGTTTGTTTTAATTAAGTACTCCCTACTCCAAGACACTATCCTAAGCTATGTTGGTGTAGTAGAGCCCTAGAAATAAAAAAATTTCTAGATTAATTTTACTTTAAGCATTATTTTTGTTTGTTTTTATTAAGTCAAAAGGTGCGGAGATGAAACTCGTGGTGTGAAGACTCGACTTAAAATCACTAAAAAGATGCACTTAAGGTGATCAAACAATCTTTTCTCTTCAATGAACTTCTAGCTAGGAAAGATTTTGAGAATGCAAATGCGTGTAAACACAAATCTTTCTTAACAAACAAATTTAAAGAAGAGTTTTTGTTCCAATGCACTCAAAACGAGACAACTAGTTATTTGCACAAGAATTCCTTTTTCATTCAAACGCTCAAATGCTACCAAAACAAACTTTTTCAAAAGAGACTTTTGTATTTTTGTTTATAAAAACACTCAAAAGTATAACTAAAGAAACTCTTGAGAAAACTTATGAACAAAGCAAATCTTAAGATCTACAAACTATAAAAAACTACTTGAAGTAAAAGCTTACAAAATATTCTTATCTTTTCAAGAATGTTTTAATTGGCGATAAGAAAACCAAGGACCAACTTGTCCAGAATCACAAATCAGTCAAAAAACAAGCGATCTTTTGTTCTTTTTTGTAAAAGTAAAATCCAAACTTTTAACACAAGCTTTTCGAAATTTTGGAAAGAGAAAACTCAAGATGGATTCCTCAATAAAGGTTGATTTTACAAATGGTCAGACTCACAAGAAGGCCAGTAAAAACAAAGATGATCGGAGGTTTCTATGCTTCTAAGCTCTGAGCTACTACACGACCAAAATGAAAATCAAGACCGACAACCAAAACTTCTAGGAATTTCACCTAAAACCCTAACACCAATGAAATTAGACCAAGCAAAGATTTCGACAAGTCACAAGCAGGTCTGGGCAGAGGATAACAACACCTAAACCAAGATAAAACTAATTAAAAGAGGAAAAAACAAGTTTTTCAAAAATTTAGCAGGGTCCGCAGGCTCAGAGTTTGCACAGGTGCGTGCACGCTCTGTGTGCAAAGTAAACATGCGTAGAGGTACACACTGTGATACAAGCATAGCGTGCAGGCTTCTCCTAAAGTTATGAAAAGCCAAAACAAACCTAGATCCACTAAATCCACCCAATTCCACACATAACAAGTCAAAAACAGAAACAAAAAAAGGCAAGTTTCTCAGGTCAAAGTGAAAAGAAGGAAAACAATCAAGTCCCTAGTGGAGTCGCCATTTTGTCACACGGAATGAGTGAGGTTGTGGACAAGATTGACTTTCCTAGTATCTACAGATATCTAGTGACAAGCAAGCCAATCAAAAACTATGTTTCTCTAAATATGCAATTAAAATAAAGGCAAACAAGTGTTTTAGGCCTACCTTAGGTCCAATCCGAGTTTGTGGAAGCCTTGCTCCCTCGCTCCAAATGAGCTTCCTTGATGTGTAACTCTGTAAACACAAACAATAAAACCAAATTAAATAACACCTGAAAAGCCAATATCATAAAGCATATTCATCATAATGATCAAAGAGATTATGAAACAATCCGCATATGACAATTTGTTGAGAAAAATGAATCTGATTGTATTAATTCAAATGAAGAAGAACTTTACAACCTGTGCCTTGATGCTGTACACGCTCCTCCCAGGGTCTGACAAGAAGTCTCCTCTACTTTGAAAAGTTTCACTCACTTCCCAATGAAACCAAAAGTTATGTGACCTCTCCTTGGAAGTTTTAACTAGGAATTCCCAATTCCATCAACATTTACCCTCAAAATGTTCAACTTCTAACCTCCCTAGCAATTGACCCAATGCGTTAATTTATATTCCAATGGAGGGAAGTTACTAGGTCCTCCTTCAAGGGGATAAAGCCCTCCTTCAAAGGGATAGCTCCTCCTATCAAGGGATTAGCTCCTTCTCTTTTGGGATGCATGATCCACATTGGAGCAAACAATCCATATCAAAATCCTTCTAGAAACATCTAGAATTAACCCAAAAGTGAGTTTTTTAGGATAAACTTGCGCCTTTTTGACTTTTACAGGGGTATGCACCCACCCCTTTACAGAGAAAGTGTGCATGTACGCAGGTATTATGAACAAAGGGTGCGGGTCTGCAGGTAAAAGTAGGAGAAAGTGCGGAACCAGAGTAATATTAATTTTCAATGTCTTTCTCTCATTTTCATAGCTTGACATGAAGAGCTAAGGTTTGAGACTTGCTTAGGAGGCTAGTATAAGTGATGATAGACCCATACCGATTGCAAATAATCATGGTGACAATATTTTTGTGTAACATTATGGAGAGGTTATACTCAGGGATACATTAGCAAAGTGAAAGTAGTGTGGTCTGTGACATGCTGAGACAAGCATGGACAAGGCACTCGAAGCAAGGTTGCTTGGTAAAGAATCAATGTGGTTTTGGATCTGTGGGACGACTATTGTGCATATGTCATATATGTTGTGCTTGTTGCACCTGTAATGTGTGCATGCGGTTTGGTGTATAGTTGGTATGTGTACATGTTTATTGTGTAATTTTATGTACATGGTGTAGTACATATAGTGTTGTATGAATGTTGCATACTAAGTTCTGGATATAGATGGTTCTATGCACATGTTGGATATGTGGCACTGTGTATGCATCTTTGTATGCATATGGCATTGTGCACATGTTGGATATGCAATGTTCTATATAGATGATTGTATGTACATGTTGGAAATTAAATGATATGCACAAGTGGTGTTGTGTGCATGTTGTAGATGTGATTCTCTGTGTTATGAAACCAGCTCACAGAAACATAGAAAAGATAGATGAACGCCTTATAAATCAGCCTCTTCGAGGGAGCAACCTCCTTTACATTACACAAATGAAAAGTTCCTAGATTGATCCAAATGGATCCTAGAATGACCTCTACATCTTCAAAATCAAAACAATCACCAAAGGATGAAATTCTAAAAAAGTCAGAGAACACTATCGACAGCCAAAAACATGGAGAAAGCAGTGAAAACACACTTATCGATGGTCAAAGGAGTGGTGCATAGGAGTTGTTGAATCTGGTTAATCAACGGTCCAAATCTGAATAGAAAATCACAATCAACAAAGGATATCGGAGGATATCAGAGGTGGCTACATGGGAAGCGCAATAGTGGGCAGCACGATCAAATGAGAGTCATTGAGTTATGTGAGCAGATCAATCGTCTAGATTCAATCGCACTATCATACCACTGATATATATATATATTATATATATTCTTATTATTATATATTATATATATATATATTATATATATATATTATATATTATATATATATATTATAATGTAGGAGAGAGAGAGAGAGAGAGAGAGAGAGAGAGAGGGATATGGACTTAATCATGTCCCGGGATGATCAGTGACATGTGATTTCTATATCGCAATATCACATCGGAGCTATGCATAGGAGTCGGGCCGATTATGACTAAGACTGTGATAAGCCAGACCCAATAAAAATATAAATGTTATTTCATAAGATTTGAGATCCGTAAAATGGCCTTTCTAATGTATTTTCATGTATTTCATTTATTACATGAAATACAAAGGGAGCGCCATTGCAATGAAAAGTGGACCTGAAAGGTTTGGGGAATGAAAATGAATAATATCTCAAATCCACCAAAAGCCATTTTTATGGGATTTTCAGTGTTTTAAAGAATTTTTCAAATGCAAATGAGGTCCACGAAACAAGTGGGATTTTGAGAGGAACAAAAGCGGTAAGTGGTTTAGGCAGGGCTCTGCCCGAGCCCATATGCTGGCTGCCACGTGTCTAGGATGAGGAGAGAGAAAACAACCCTTATCGGGTGGTTAACCCCCATGCAAAAGGGCCACCCAAAATGAACCACAATCATTGGATCTGGATCTCCTAGATCAACAATGGAGATGCAATAGGAGTTATAAGGCGGATTTATAACGTTTCAAATTAAATAACCAACAATTTGGTGGTGTTTCATAGTTTTGAATGTGTTTCTCTCTGTAAATAGAAAATGACAATTTCAAAGGATTTCAAAGGCTCAATGACCCATTACGTTATAGTACAGGTGGCCACCATCGCTGAGAGCATTTAGGAATGATTTCTGATGCTCAGAGGGGGATCTGAGTGGATTGAGGTCAGGAAGCTATAGAGCCTGGGAAGGTGAAACGAACAGATAACATCAATTGGATTTAAAGCCACAGATTAATAGAAAACAAAGCAAGCAGTGATGAGACAAAGATCAAACAAAGATAGAGAGTCTGTGAGGATAGTCTATGTACTCAAAAGAGACTTGAGGGATCCAAGTAAAACCTTATTGTTTTGTATCCATTGTGTGAGACTCAATTTGAGCTCACTGTTGTAAAACTCTACTTTTGAAGACATAATAGAGAGGCCACCACTGAAGCCTGGACCAAGAGACGTAGCCCAAGAGTTTTGGGTGAACTCCATATTAACTTATTGTCTTTATGTGTATTGTCTATTATGTTTCTTTAACTGCTTCATTGTCTATGTATTTCGCAATATTATCGATCCGTTAGACAAAGTAGCATAAGAATATCCATGCAGATGATTCTGTAATACCTTAATAATTATCTAAGATCTCATTTACAGATCAAGTGGTATCAGAGCTTTAGGTTTCTAAGGTTAGACAAACTTGTGTTGGATTGTTGAATGCTAAATAGGTCAAAGCTCAAATTAGGAGAAGGAGATTTGGTTGAGACTAACCCAAAAATTGGAAGAGTCTATCCTAGGAGGGAAATGGCGATAGAAATTCCCTTGTAATTAGAATCTCAGTTCATGGATAGTTTCATGACCATGAGAGCCATGGTAGAAGAGATGTATTGAGAATTTAAGAAAGGTAGAGGTGAAGATACTTCAACCTCCAAACAAGACAAAGGAACATAAGAACCTCTTTTAGATGGCCTTTTTGAAGGCAAAGGGAAAGGAAAGGAACCTCCTTTATCAACACCTCCTTCTAGCTATTTGATTAAATTAGATGTAAAATTTGATTTTCCAATATATGATGGAGAATTAAATGCAGAAAATCTAGATAACTGAATTAGACAAATTGATGTATATTGTAGGGTCCAGAACATCGATTCGGAAAGGAGAAAGATTCAGCTAGCTAGTCTTCACCTTGGAGGAACTGCCCTAGTGTGGTGGGAAGGCAGGACCCAAGCTGATATGAAGAAGCATGGTAAAATTCTTTCTACTTGGACTGAATTTGTTTCTGCCATTAAAAAACAATTCTATCCACTAGCTTATATGTAGCAAGCCATGATGAGTTGGTAAACTCTTCGCAAATTAAAGGGGCAAAGTGTACAAAGTTATACCCAGGAATTTAGAAAAAGAGCTTTAATTCTAGGCATTTCTCTAGACTCACCTAAAACTTTTCTGAAGTATATAGGTGGTCTACACAATTATTTGGGGCACACCATTCTCATGTTTAACCCTACTGGCATAGATTATGTATCCATTCAGGCTACACATCTAGAGGCTAGAGGAAAGAATGTGAACCTAGAGATTGGGGGATCATCAAAACCCATTGCAAGCAAGAACAAAGAAAAGAGGAAGCAAAAATAGAAAGAGTGGAAGGAAAAAGTTGTACAGAAAGAAAAACCTTCATGCACTTACTCCAAGAAGGATGAACACGATGATGAACATTGTTGTTCTTTGCATCCGGAGCTGAAACCCAAGATGTTCGATGGCAAGAAGAAGAAGACTGTTTCTTCTATTCAGAAATATTTGGGGTCAAACTGAGGTGATGAAACAACAGTCACAACTATAGGTATAAAAGGTAAAAATTTTGAAGCATCTACTAGTAATTTTGCACAATCTAATGATAATGAAAAAAATGAGAGGAAAAGACATGATCTTTTTCATATTAGATTTATTTCCAAGCATCAAAAGATTGATACTTTATTTGATAGTGGTTCACAAGTAAACTTGATCTCTGAAGCAATTGTCAAGAAGTTGGGACTAGTAACCACACCTCACAAGAAGCCATATCCATTAGGTTGGGTATGTGATAAAGCAAAGCTACAAGTGACTAGACAATGTAAACATAGGTTTTCTTTTGGGTCAACATTTGTGGATGAGGTTGAGTTAGATATTGTTCCCTTGGATATATGTGGTATTGTTTTAGGAAGTCCTTATTTGTACGATAGAAAAGCCATTTTCTATAGAGATGAAAATAAGTATCAACTCATAAAAGAAGGAATAGAATATATTGTAAGAGCTCATCAGCTCAAAATAACTACACTCTCATAAACTCAGTTCAGATGAAAAGAATTGTAAATTCATGCAAGCAATTTTTACTGATGGTTGTAAAGGAAAAGACCCCTAACAAAACCAATGCATTTGAAGGTTGTGATGCTAAATAGAAATCTGATTTAGAAAAAGTTGTTTGTGAGAATAATTTCAGCAAAATCACATAACAAATCATTTGTTGATGCGTTTCGAAGCAACCAATGTGGTCCATCGTCAAGACAAGTTGAAGATCCGATCTGAGCGATGAGTTAAATAGGGACGGCAGGCCATTCCAATAGCAAAAATTGACTGAGAAACGGTTAAACATGACCTCTAACAGCTAGGTATGACCAGGTCCAAGGAGAGGGACCTAAATTTTATTTAATTATTCTATTTATTTCTTTATTTATTTATTATTATTAATAATTAATATTATATCATTTGCATTATATTATTTGTTAAATGTTAATATTATATTATATGTATTTATTATTATTTATCATTATATAATATTAATAAATATTATTTATGTAGCAATTAAAATAAATATAATGGTAAATCATATTATTATATACCCATTTATTTTATTATGAAGGTCAGATTTAACTCTAGAACCTAAGATAATTATTATTCTATTTATATTTTTTATTTATTAATATTAATCTATTAATCTTAATAATATATATTTACCATATATGAAATATTTTTATTATAATATATTAAATTTACCATTATATTTAATATAATACAATAAGTATTATTTAATTAAATATTTGAAAAAAATTGTAAATATATTGTTATTACTAATTGGTGTATTTTTTTCCACACTAATATTATTACCGTCAATAATATTAATATTAATAACAAATATTTTTTATTTAAATTATTAAGATAGATAGAATTGTAAATATTATTATTATATATTCATCATTTTATTATAAAGCTAAATTTAACTCTAAACTTAAGATTAATTATTATTTATTTATATATTTATTTATTAATATAATACTATAGACCTTATTAATATATATTTTTATATTATGTATTTACCATATGAATAAAATTTTAATAATCATATTTAATTAATATATTAAAGTTACCATTAATCATATTTAGAAAAGGTTGTTTTAGAATATGATATCCTATTCAAGAACCTAAAGGTCTACCACCCAAAAGGGAAATTGTACATGATATTCATTTGCAGCAAGATGCTCCATTACATAATATTGGAATTTACAAGTTATTCACTTTAGAGAATGCAGAGATCAAGAAGCAGGTACAGGAGCTACTTGAGAAAGGGTTCATAAGGCCAAGCACATCACCATGCAGATCTCCAATCGTGTTGGTGAGAAAGAAAGATGGTTCGTGGAGGATGTGCATTGATTACATAGTGCTGAATAAAATAATGATCAAGAATCTTTATCCTCTTCCTTGCATATATGATCTATTAGATCAATCGAAAGAGGCTATTTACTTTTCCAAGTTGGACTTGTGTAGTGGCTACCATCAGGTCAAAGTAGCAAAACAAGATGCATGGAAGATTGCTTTCAAAATGAAGCAAGGGATGTATGAATAGCTAGTTATGCCTTTTGGCTTAACTAATGCTCCTGCCACTTTCATGAGAGTTATGAATGATGTACTCCGAACTTTTATTCATGATTTTATAATTGTATATTTAAATGACATGGTTGTTTTCAGTAAAACATGGGAAGAACATTTGAAGCATGTAAAGTAGACTCTAGATGTCTTGAAAAAAGAAAATCTCTATGTTAAGTTATCAAAATGTGAATTTGGCAAAACATCTTTGAATTATTTGGGTCATATAGTAGGGGTGGTGAATTGAAGATATATCCCTCTAAGATTGAATTCACTGTGAACTCGCCTAAACCCAAATTTGCTACAGAAGTTAGGATCTTCTTAGGAGCAACACAATATTGGAGAAAGTTTATTGCTAACTTTTCCTTGATTGTAGCTCACTTACATGCTTTAGTAGGATTGAGCAAGGTGTTCCAATGGGGAGGCAAATAGCAGAAAGTCTTCAACACCTTGAAAGAAAAAATTAATAAAACACAAGTACTAGCATTGCCAGATCTTCAAAGACCATTTGAGATTAAAACAGATCGCGGTGACTATGCCATGGCAGCAATGTTGATGCGACATGGTAAACCCATATGTTATCATTATGAGACATTTAATTCTGCAGTAGAAATTATCCCACATATGATAAAAAATTGTATGCATTAGTGCAGAGTGCAAAAAAGTGGAAACATTACCTATTGGGCAAAGAAACAGTTATACATACTGATCATCAACCACTTCAATATTTACACTCACAAACTAAATTGCAACAATCAAGACACTGTAGGTGGATGGGTTTTCTACAAAAGTTTCATCTAGTCGTCAGATATAAGAAAGGAATACACAATAAAGTTGCAGATATGTTATATAGACTAATCATAAATGCATCTAGATTTTAAAGATGTATATGCAACTTAAGTCATGGCAAACAAGTAGAAGAATTGGATTATCATATTAAGGACCAACTCTTATATCATTTGGGAAAGCTATGCATTCCACAATATGAAACAACTATTATTATCTGAAAAACACACACTTCTCTAATATCAGGTCATTTTGGTGTAAGTAAAATAGTTGTACAACTGCAAAGATTCTGCTATTAGCTAAGAATGTATGAAAAAATTTCTAGATATATAAAAGGGTGTACCATGTGTGCTAAAAGCAAGCCTAGCAATAGAAAACTAGGCTTGTACACTCCACTTCTAGTTCCTTCTCATGCTTGGGAAAGTGTTTCCATGGACTTTGTTGGGGGATTGCCAAAATATAGAAAAGGTCATGTCTATTTATATGTTATTGTGGATAGGTTCAGCAAAATGTGTATCTTAATACCTTGTAACAAGCAGATTACAGCTAAACAAAAAACAAAGTTGTTCTTTCAGCATGTCTGGGAGCATTTTGGGTTACCCACTTCCATAGTATCTGATCGAGATTTCCGATTCGTTGGGAAGTTTTGGTCAAGTTTGTGGGAATTGATGGACAACAGACTGAAGAAAAGCAGAACCTTTCATCCACAAACAGATGGCCAAATAGAGGTAGTCAGCAGGATAGTGATCCAGTTGCTCAAGGTCTATTGCAGCAAGCATCCTAAGCTTTGGGATCAACATTTGTGTTAAGTACAACATGCTTACAACCATGATAAACATTCTTCTACACAAATATCTCCTTTTGAGACCTATTTTGGTTTCACACAAGGTCTCCCTTGGATTTTGTCTTTACTAAAGACATAACAGTTGATGGACACAATGATGTGGACAAAGAAACTAAGTTCATTGAACAAATCCAAGAAATTCACCAGGCAATGTAGGAACAACTGGAAAAGAGCCAAGCTAAGTACAAGGCAAGGCATGTTAAGCATCGAATTAAGCATAGATTCGAAGTTGGTGATCAAGTTTGGTTGTACATTAGAAAAGACAAAATGCAAGGTGAAGGAAAGCAGCTGAAGGCACTAAGGTATGGGCCTTTCAAGATACTTGAGAAAATTGGTGAGAATGATTTTCGCCTTCATTTTCCAGCTTACATGCACATCTATTTAGTAGTTAATGCAAAGAACTTGAGATGATTTGAACCTTCATTGATTGAAGATCCCAAAGAGAAAAGCGAGTTGCCTTCTTTTGATGATCTATTGCCCGAATATCTCAATGAGTTGCAAGAAGATACAGTTCTAGATAGGAAGGTGAGAACTACATGCAGAGGGGATTTTGAGTACCTCATAATTGGACTTAAATGTTCAAAACCAACCAGTGCAAGATGGATAGAGATTGGACAAGTGAGGAAGCTATATCCTCACTTGATTGATGCTTAAAAACCAACTTTTGGTGGTCCAAAATCTTTTTCAGTGGGAAGGCGTGATCCAAATGGATCCTAGAATAACCTCTATGTCTTCAAAATCAAAACAATTGCAAAAGGATGAATTTTTCAAAAAGTCGGAAAACACTATCGGCAGCCAACGACATGGAGAATGCAGTGAAAATTGGCTTATCGATGGTCAAAGGAGTGATGCACAGGAGCCATTGGATCTGGCCGATCAATAGCCTAGATCGGATCAGCAAATTGCAATCAGCAAAGGCTATGGGAGGTGCCTATATTGGAAGCGTGATAGCGGGCAACGCAATCAAACGACTATGCACACAGATCAACATCTAGAGTCAATCGCGCTATCGGATTGATTTTATATATATATATATATATAATATTATATATATATATATATATATATATATATATATATATATAATATATATATATATATATATATATATATATATATATATATATATATATATATATATATATATATATATGGAATTAACAATGGCCCAAGAGGATCAACGACACGTGATTCCGATATCACAATATCACATCGAAGCTATGCATAGGAGCGGGGACGATTATGACTAAGAATATGACAGACCGGACCTGATAAAAATATAAATGCTATTTCATAAGATTTGAGATTCGTCAAATGGCCTCTTTAATGTCTTTTCATGTATTTTTTTTATTAAAAGAAATACAAGGGGAGCACAGATGCGATGAAAAGTCGACTCGAAAGGGTTGGGGAATGAAAATGAATAATATTTCAAATCTACCCAAAGCCATTTTTATGAGATTTTTAATGTTTTAATGTATTTTCCAAATGCAAATGAAATCCACAAAATAAGTGGGATTTCGAGAGGAACAAAAGTGGTAAGTGGTTTTGGGCGGGCTCTGCCCAAGCCCATATGCTGGATGCCACGTATCGAGGCTGAGGAGAGAGAAAACCACCCTTATCAAGCAGTTAACCCCCATATGAAATGGCCACTTGAAATGAACAACACCCATTGGATCAGAATCTCCTAGATCAAAGGTGGAGAATCGCAATAGGAGTTATAAGATGGATTCATAATGTTTCAAATCTGATAAACAATAATTTGGAGGGGTTTCATAGTTTTGAATTTGTTTCTCTATGTAAAGAGAGAATGATGATTTTGATGGATTTCAAAGGCCCAAGGACCCATTACATTACAGTACAAGTGGCCGCTATCTCTGAGGGGATTTAGCAATTATTTCTAATGCTCAGAGGGGGATCTCAGCAAACAGAGGTCAGGAAGCTAGAGAGCCCAAGAAGGTGTAATGAATAGACAATGCCAACTAGCTTTAAATCCATAGATTTATAGTAAAAATAGTAGGTAATGTTGAGACAGAGATTAAATAGAGATAGAGAGTCAGTGAGTAGAGTCTGTGTACTCAAAAGAGACTTGTGGGATCCATGAAAAGACTTATTGTTTTGTATCTATTGTGTGAGGCTCAATTTGAACTCGCTGTTGTAAACCTCTGCTTCTGAAGGAATAATAGAGAGGCCACCACTAAAGGTTTGACCAAGAGACATAGCCCAGGAATTTTGGGTGAACTCCATATTAACTTCTTGTGTTTATGTGTGTTGTCTATTATGTTTCTTTAACTACTTCATTGTCTATGTAATTCACAATCTTATTGATCCATTGCACAAAGTAACATAGGCATATCCATGCACATGAGTTTTTGGTACCTTAATAATTGTGTAAGGTCTCATTTATAGATCATGGTTGATACAAATGACAAGACCTACTTTCCATATATAGGATTCTAGTGGGTCATAATATAATTAGAGCGCACATAACAATAATAATGTAAGGGCACAATAATAACAATAGTTGGCTTGTATGGGGCAAAATAATAACAATATGGGGACTACATGAGCACAACAATATAATAAGGGGGTTGTACTAAGTATAATAAGGGGTTACACTGGTAGTATAGGGACCTAACACTGAGTGCTTTTAGAATTCTTATTTTTACCCTTAGATTGTTGGCTGACAGAATCTATTACACCATCAACGACTTTAGATCCTGTAGGAATTGAATCTAATTTATCATTTAAAATTGTTGGGTGAGGTAAATTTGGTATTTTGTTGTATAAGGTGCTAGATTTGGTATATACTAAGTCTAAATACTGGGAATGAGCAATTACATTCTCTTTCATTACAACAATTCCCTTAGCAACGTCCTCAGTAATATCAAGAATTAACGATTTTGTAAACCGTCCAACTAAAATTTGATTTGAAATAAAAACTTTGACTAATCAATGTATATTTCTCCATTCATTTATATGACTAGATATATAAGTAGATTTCAATTCTTTTAAGGAACTCAACAATTCAGTACTAGTGTTGTATCAAATTGGTAGATAAAAGTGTGTCTTAAACATTGTTTCTAGAGAGTTTAAATTATGGAAAGAAGTGTGAGGTAGCTCAATGTAACATTTGGTTGTCAGACTACATAAAGTTCATTGCAAAAGGCAAGTCTAATAGAATCATTGATAAGAGAATTCAATGCACACCAAAGATGATATGTCATGGTATCATTTGATGGGTCATCTCCTAACTTTCCCTTAAACTTCGATATATCACTCAGTAACTTGATGGGAATTCTCATCCATAAAGGATAATAATAAATAGGATCATTTGTTAGTCAGTCGGGATAAATCTAGTAAATATAGGGTTGCAATGAATGATAACTATCGGTTAGGTTCTCACTGTAGAGTTTGGTAACCTTGTGGGTTAAGTCCAAGTCCTAGAGGAGGATACCCAAGATATCCTGGAAGAGCGTGTGCGGTTGGAATTCACATTCCTCCAAGATAACCAGGGTAAATCTAGAAAGGTTGACTTTGATCCATTTGACCCAAGTAATATAGCCCTGGTACAGGTTGAGCTTGCAAAGGTTGACCTTGAAAAAATTTACTTTAAATAGGTTGACTTTAGATAAATTGACCTTGAAAAGGCTCGCTTTGGAATGTTTGACCTTAGAAAGGAGGACTTTGAAAAATTTGAAAGCTTGACCTTGGAACGGTGTTTGGATTGTTCCAATACTAGATTATCATGTTTGAACCTAAAAAGCTTGACGTAGGACATTTTTGATGAGAAGATGCTTGAGGGATAATCTATGTAGTTCGTGGAATAGGTATTTGGGGGATAGCTTGATCAATTTTTTGTGATACTCTTGGGATAGGTGTCCGAGGTGAACTTGGAACCGGTTGCTGAAAATATGTCTGAACAAGTGTTTGGGGTGCACTTTGAATAGTTTTTGAATAGGTGTTTTAGGGATTCCTTGGACATATTGCTAGAAAAGAGTTTTTGAATTCCTAGACAGTTTGTTGGATAGGCAATGTAATACTTTGCATAGGTATTTGAGGAATATATTATCTAGTAGGTTGAAGAGGTTGATGATGAGGAATTTGTGGAGAAACTGGAAGAAACTTTTTAGGAAAACAAGGCCTCCAAATAGTATTTGTCCCAATGTAAGGAGTACCGACCAAGGATTTAGCCAAAAAAGGTTGACCAAGACCGGGATGAGGTATCTGACAATATGTTCTAGTAAAAGGTTGTCCTCGAGGTGTAAGATAACATTCGACAATAGGTTGTCCTCTAGGTGGAGCATAAGGTAGTTTCCCCCTATGTAGGTAATAAACACTAGATGGGGTTCCTTAATGATTACCTAAGTTACCTAAGTTACCAAGTAGAAGGCTTAGGAGAAGGAGTAGCCACCTGAAATATTTCTAGTAAGTGACTGCTATCTAGGAGGAACTGAAGGACCACCATACAATAGTGACTCTAGAGAGTTGGTAAACATAGATGAATTAGTAGGTTCACTCCCAAGAGGAATTTCTAACATGATTCATCTTGGTGAATAAAAATGAATGCAGTGAGATGGAAAAATCAGACCTAAAACTTTTGAAGGGGTAGAATACCAAGGATCACGTCAGAAAGGACCAAAAGAAACTCATGGAAAAACTCTTAGTTCACCATTGCTAACTAGAGTATGAGGTAATTCCTCTTCATTACCAGTAATCTCTTCAATATTAATCAAATTAGGAGGTAATTTAGTTGTAATTATAAGTTTCCTACAAGGTGAAGGTGGAGCAGGAGTAGTAGCTATAATAGCCAAAGGTGATTCTAGTTGAGAAATATCTGACTCAGGTTCTTCTACCTTGAGTTCGGTTAATTCATTATCTAAAACTTCACTAGTATCAAATTGACTTTGAACAAATTTAATAACTTCTAGACTAGAATGAACTAAGCCTAATTCTACTTCTTGGATTAGATTCACTTCAGTTTCTACTGTCTCAGATTGTAAAATTGTAGATGTTTTGAGTTATTCTGAGGTTCTAGATCCTATTGATCTTGGAATTTCAGTTTTAATATCTCCCAATTGACTACGTCTAAATTCGCAGGGTTTACCCTGCATTCTACATGAATGCCTTAGTGAATCAGCTAGCATGAAATTTTATAAAAAGCCAAATAATGTTCACAATCCAAACCTAAGGTCTCTAAAAAGTAAAAAAACAAACAATTAACACATAGTAATAAATCTAAGGAATCAAACCATGCAAATTTTCACATCAAAATCACTAGTTGGTGATGAAATCCAACGTCACAGAGATCAATGTGAAAAGTGGCTAAAGATTATGATGACAACTTGCTTAATGTACGCAATCGCGTGTAAATAAACTTCATTTATGTCATCTTGAATGAAAAATAACCTCCAAAAAGGTCGAATTGAGTCTAGCCAAGATCTGTTCTAGGTATGGGAGAGACTTCCTGTCCATTTTCACCTTGGGTAATAGCCCTAAGATTATGGTCTCTAAGATTATCACATAAAACAATTTAACCTAGGGGTATAGTCTCATATTGGATGTGCACGGAAGGGAAGAGTAACAAAGCTCAATCCCCTTGAAAGTTCCTCAACATGGTTAATCTAAAGCTTTCTTCCAGGTGACTCCCAAGGACATTTTAAAACTCTTTTTAATACATGTATATCACTCTACTATAACCAATGAAGTAGGGTTGATCACTCCATTGGGTTCGACATGGTCTAATGCTTAACTCCTCTGTAAGGGGAGCTTCACAGAGCCAAATTTTAGTAAATGGATTTACTCCTTATTGTAAGATATTAATGTTTCTTTCAATGTTTGGAAATTTAATTCACTTTCTTATTCCAAAGCCTTATAACTTGATCTAATGTAGGTGTAAAAGAGCCCTAAAATAAATAAATAAATCTAGATTGATTTTATTAGCAAGAATTTTAAGAGTTGTTATTTATTGAAACGTAATAGACGTCTGATCGAATTATGACATGATACTAATCTTAATGCAATCAAATACAAAATGTAATATTTTCCTTTCAATGAATTTCTAACTAGTGTAAGGAGTGATTCTTTTCAATTTTTTAATGTAAATGCAAAAAACTCTTAAAAATCCCCACGAAATCCATTTTCATAAACAAAAATATTCAATTTCAAATTACCCAAATATGGAAATTAACTTTAAAATTTCACTTTTTCGCAATAATTCAAAAAATCAAAACATTTCCTTTTTGACGTACAATCACTTGAAATTTTCCAAAAATCATGAAGAAACCAATTAACACAAAAATGATTTTTTTCCATATTGAATGATATAATTTTGCTGCAATCAAGATTACAATTTTGAAGCACTTCAGTAATGGAAGAAAAATTACTTTTTGTTTCACATTCAACATAAGAAGAACTTTTCATAAACTATACTCGTTCTTGTAAATAATTGTTTTTCATTCACAAAACAATCTTTTTCAAAAGAGAAAAGGAAACACAAAATTGATATGTTCAAAAGAAGAAAGACAGGAAGACTGGAAAATAAGACCAACTGATATTTATTTTTGATAGATTGAGCACACACTAGATAAAGATTTTACCCTAATTTGTGAAACCAAGAACATTTCAAACCAACCTTTCACAAAACTCAAGTAGACTAAAAGATACTTAATGAAGGTACAAAAAATTGTAACTAAGTAGGAAAAATCAAAATTTCTAGACTTCATGAGGAGAAAATAGAAATTTTCAAAAAATTCCTTGTGTGTGCACAAGTCATTGAAAAAGAAAGTGTACATATTAAATTTTTCAAAGAGAAAAGTGTACAGAAATACGCTCTGTGCCTAAAGCTAAAGTGCGCACAATAGGAAATTTTTATAACAAAGAACAAGTTAAATAAATCATAGAATATAGATTTTCAATACTTCCAAACACTTAGAGATGGCTATGAAAAAAGGATGAAAGGTCAAAGAGAAGAGAATGATGGAGAGTTAAACATCCTCAGTTGATCCGAATTGGATCCTAAAACACTCTCTAAGTTTTCATGAACTCTGTAAAATTCATGCCAAACTTTCAAAGTCTTACAAAGAACGAGCTTATCAGAAATATCCTCGAAACATTTGTAATTTGTGAATAGCGTGGAGCAATGAGGAACCTCGGTCAAGCACGTAGAATGTTGGCCCATGGTAACGTTCGCTGTCATGAATTATCAAAATGGGAGGTCTTTTTGAGAGACAGGGGTGGCTTTTGATATGCAGTTAGCAACAATCGAGAAAAACCCTCAGAGAAGGAAAAGCCCTGAGCAACCCAAACCTGAAAAGTTATAAAAAATAATGGATGTCACACCGATCCCGTAAGAGGCGGCGTCCCACAAAATGACAGGATATCAGAAGGGCTTCGAGGCGGTAAGTGGTTTCAACCAAGTCTCGCTGATGCCACACAACGAGTGACACATGCCCGGTGGAAGAGAGAGAAAACTACTCACATCGGATGGGTAAACAATGTGTTACTTACCTGCTCGATATGAACAATGACAGTAGGATTTTGAGGCTCCATATCGATGGCAGAGATGCAATCCGATGGATGACTAGATTCGACAGGTTAAACAGTTAGAGTTGTATAAGATTTGTAGTCTAGCGTGGATGATGCATTGACAAAATATCGTTTTCATAGGAATTCTTAGAGTTAACAGTAAAAATAGTCGTTCGAAAACATCCAAAAGAACTAACACTCAATTCCTTATGAAACAAGTGGCCACCTCCCCGTGAGGCACTACAATGTGATGATGACGCAAAATAGAGGAATTCAAATGGATAGAGGCAAGGAAACCAGAAAGCTGAGAAGAGGAAATGAATAGTAGGAAAGTGTGGAAGCGAGTTAGAACAGTTAGTTAGATGGAAAAATCTAAAAGCAGAAAGAAGGAGCTGAGGTGACCTGCAAAAGGAAGAGGCAACCTTGAGCTAGATAGAGTCACAGAGAGTCAGAGAGAGTTTTTGTACTCCAGAGAAGGCTTGAGAGGTTCAAGTGAACTCCTCTATATATGTCTGTTCTGTATGAGTCTTAGATTGGGCTCATACTACTATGACCAAAACAGGTCAAGTTTTACTAAGGAGAGTCTGTGTACTCTAGAGACTTGGGGAATCCAGGTACAATGCTACTAATTTATAGCTGCTATGTGAGACTCAGATTGAGCTCATTGTTGTAAAAACTCTGCTTTGAAAAAATAATAGAGAGGCCACCACTGAAGGTTGGATTGTTGGATAGGTAATGTAATACTTTGCATAGGTATTTGAGGAATATATTATCTAGTAGGTTGAACAGGTTGATAATGAGGAATTTGTGGAGCAACTAGAAGAAACTTTTGAGGAAAACAAGGCTTCCAAATAGTATTTGTCCCAATGTAAGGATTACCGACCAAGGATTTAACCAAAAAAGGTTGACTGAGACCGGGATGAGGTATTTGACAATATGTTCTAGTAAAAGGTTGTCCTCGAGGTGTAAGATAACATTCGACAATAGGTTGTCCTCTAGGTGGAGCATAAGGTAGTTTCCCCCTTTGTAGGTAATAAACACTAGATGGGGTTCCTTAATGATTACCTAAGTTACCAGATATCATGTGAACATATTGATCTAATGCAAAAGGTACTTCAAGCATGGATTTCATGGGCTGAGCAGTAGATGTAGATAAACCAAATTACCGAGTAGAAGGCTCAGGAGAAGGAGTAGCCACCTGAAAAATTTCTAGTAAGTGACTGCTATGTAGGAGGAACTGAAAGACCACCATAAAATAGTGACTCTAGAGAGCTGGTAAACACAGATGAATTAGTAGGTTCACTCCCAAGAGGAATTTCTAACATGGTTCATCTTGGTGAATAAAAACGAATGCAGTGAGATGGAAAAATCAGACCTAAAACTTTTGAAGGGGTAGAATACCAAGGATCACGTCAGAAAGGATCAAAAGAAACTCGTGGAAAAACACTTAGTTCACCATTGGTAACTAGAGTACGAGGTAATTCCTCCTCATTACCAGTAATCTCTTCAATATTAATCAAACTATGAGGTAATTTAGTTGTAATTATAAGTTTCCTACAAGGTGAAGGTGGAGCAGGAGTAGTAGCTATAATAGCGAAAGGTGATTCAGGTTGAGAAATATCTGACTCAGGTTCTTTTACCTTGAGTTCGGTTAATTCATTATCTAAAACTTCACTAGTATCAAATTGACTTTGAACAACTTTAATAACTTCTGGACTAGAATGAACTAAGCCTAATTCTACTTGTTGCATTAGATTCACTTCAGTTTCTACTATCTCATATTGTAAAATTGTAGATGTTTGAGTTATTCTGAGGTTCTAGATCCTATTGATTTTGGCATTTTAGTTTTAATATTTTCCAATTGACTACGTGTAAATTCGCAGGGTTTACCCTGCATTCTACATGAATGCTTTAGTGAATCAGCTAGCATGAAATTTTATAAAAAACCAAATAATGTTCACAATCCAAACCTAAGGTCTCTAAAAAGTAAAAAAACAAACAATTAACACATAGTAATAAATCTAAGGAATCAAACCATGCAAATTTTCACATCAAAATCACTAGTTGGTGATGAAATCCAACGTCACAGAGATCAATGTGAAAAGTGGCTAAAGATTATGATGACAACCTGCTTAATGTACGCACTCTAGTGCAAATAAGCTTCATTTATGTAATATTGAATGAAAAATAACCTCCAAAAAGGTCCAAGTGAGTCTATCCAGCATCTGTTCTAGGTATGGGAGAGACTTTCTATCCATTGTCACCTTGGGTAATAGCCCTATGATTATGGTCTCTAAGATTATCACATAAAACAATTTAACCTAGGGGTATAGTCTCATATTGGATGTGCACGCAAGGGAAGAGTAACAAAGCTCAATCCCCTTGAAAGTTCCTCAACATGGTTAATCTGAAGCTTTCTTCCAGGTGACTCCCAAGGACCTTTCAAAACTCCTTTTAATACATGTATATCACTCTACTATAACCAATGAAGTAGTTTTGATCACTCCATTGGGTTCAACATGGTCTCATGCTTAACTCCTTTGTAAGGGGAGCTTCATAGAGCCAAATTTTAGTAAATGGATTTACTCCTTATTGTAAGATATTAATGTTTCTTTCAATGTTTGGAAATTTAACTCACTTTCCTCTTCCAAAGCCATATAACGTGATCTAAGGTAGGTGTAAAAGAGCCCTAAAATAAATAAAAAAATCTAGATTGATTTTATTAGCAAGAAGTTTAAGAGTTGTTATTTATTGAAACATAATAGACGTCTGATCGAATTATGACATGATACTAATCTTAATGCAATCAAATACAAAATGTAATATTTTCCTTTCAATGAATTTCTAACTGATGTAAGGAGAGATTCTTTTCAATTTTTTAATGTAAATGCAAAAAACTCTTAAAAATCCCCACGAAATCCATTTTCCTAAACAAAAATATTCAATTTCAAATTACCCAAATATGGAAATTAACTTTAAAGTTTCACTTTTTCGCAATAATTCAAAAAATCAAAACATTTCCTTTTTGATGTACAATCACTTGAAATTTTCCAAAAATCATGAAGAAACCAATCAACAATACAATGATTTTTTTCCTTATTGAATGATATAATTTTGCTGCAATCAAGATTACAATTTTGAAGCACTTCAGTAATGGAAGAAAAATTACTTTTTGTTTCACATTCAACATAAGAAGAACTTTTCATAAAATATACTCATTCTTGTAAATATTTGTTTTTCATTCACAAAACAATCTTTTTCAAAAGAGAAAAGGTAACACAAAATTGATATGTTGAAAAGAAGAAAGATAGGAAGACTGGAAACTAAGACCAAGTGATATTTATTTTCGATAGATTGAGCACACACTAGATAAATATTTTACCCTAATTTGTGAAAACAAGAACATTTGAAGCCAACCTTTCACAAAACTCAAGTAGACTAAAAGATACTTAATGAAGGTACAAAAAATTGTAACTAAGCAGGAAAAATCAAAATTTCTAGACTTCATAAGGAGAAAACAGAAATTTTCAAAAATTTCGTGTGTGTGCACAAGTCATAGAAAAATAAAGTGTGCGTATTAAATTTTTCAAAGAGAAAAGTGCACAAAAATACACTTTGTGCCTAAAGCTAAAGTGCGCACAATAGGAAATTTTTATAACAAAGAACAAGTTAAATAAATCATAGAATATAGATTTTCAGTACCTCCAAACACTTAGAGATGGCTGTGAAAAAAGGATCAAAGGTCAAAGAGAAGAGAATGATGGAGAGTTAAACATCCCCAGTTGATACGAATTGCATCCTAAAACACTCTCTAAGTTTTCATGAACTCTATAAAATTCCTGCCAAAGTTTCAAAGTCTTACAAAGAACGAGCTTATCAGAAATATCCTTGAAACAGTTGTAATTTGTGAATAGCATGGAGCAATGAGGAACCTCGGCCAAGCACATAGAATTTTGGCCCATGGTAACGTCCGTTGTCATGAATTATCAAAATGGGAGGTCTTTTTGAGAATCGGGGGTGGCTTTTGATATGCAATTAGCAACAACCGGGCAAAACCCTCAAAGAAGGAAAAGCCTTGAGCAACCCGAACCTAAAAAGTTATAAAACATAATGGATATCATGCCGATCCCATCAGAGGCGGGGTCCCACAAAATGACAGGATATCAAAAGGGCTTTGAGGCGGTAAGTGGTTTCAACCAAGTCTCGCCGATGCCACACAACGAGTGACACATGCCCGGTGGAAGAGAGAGAAAAATACCCACATTGGATGGGTAAACATCGTGTTACTTACCTGCCCAATATGAACAATGACAGTAGGATTTTGAGGCTCCATATCGATGGCAGAGATGCAATCCGATGGATGACCAGATTCGACAGGGTAAACAGGTAGAGTTGTATAAGATTTGAAGTCTAGCGTGGATGATGCATTGACAAAATATAGTTTTCATAGGAATTCTTAGAGTTAACAGTAAAAACAGTCGTTCAAAAACATCCAAGATAACTAACACTAAATTCGTTACGAAACAAGTGGCCACCTCCCTGTGAGGCGTTACAAAGTGATGATGACGCAGAATAGAGGAATTCAAACAGACAGAGGCAAGGAAACCAGAAAGCTGAGAAGAGGAAATGAACAGTGGGAAAGTGGGGAAACGAGTTAGAACAGTTAGTTAGATGGAAAAAGCTAAAAGTAGAAAGAAGGAGCCGAGGTGACCTGCAAAAGCAAGAGGCAACCTTGAGCTAGATAGAGCCAGAGAGAGTAAGAGAAAGTTTTTGTACTCCAGAGAAGGCTTGAGAGGTTCAAGTGAACTCCTCTATATATGTCTGTCGTATATGAGTCTTAGATTGGGCTCATACTACTATGACCAATAGAGGTCAAGTTTTACTAAGGAGAGTTTGTGTACTCCAGAGACTTGGGGAATCCAAGTACAGTGCTACTAATTTATAGCTGCCGTGTGAGACTCAGATTGAGCTCATTGTTGTAAAAAATTTTCTTTCAAAACCTAATAGAGGGGCCACCACTGAAGGCTGGATTTTTGGATAGGTAATGTAATACTTTGCATAGGTATTTGAGGAATATATTATCTAGTAGATTGAACAAGTTGATAATGAGGAATTTGTGGAGCAACTGGAAGAAACTTTTGAGGAAAACAAGGCTTCCAAATAGTATTTGTCCCAATGTAAGGAGTACCGACCAAGGATTTAGCCAAAAAAGGTTGACCGAGACCGGGATGAGGTATCTGAAAATATGTTCTAGTAAAAGGTTGTCCTTGAGGTGTAAGATAACATTCGACAATAGGTTGTCCTCTAGGTGGAGCATAAGGTAGCTTCCCCCTATGTAGGTAATAAACACCAGATAGGGTTCCTTAATGATTACCTAAGTTACCAGATATCATGTGAACATATTGATCTAATGTAAAAGGTACTTCAAGCATGGATTTCATGGGCTGAGCAGTAGATGTAGATAAACCAAATTACCAAGTAGAAGGCTTAGGTGAAGGAGTAGCCACCTGAAAAATTTCTAGTAAGTGACTGCTATCTAGGAGGAACTGAAGGACCACCATACAATAGTGACTCTAGAGAGGTGGCAAACATAGATGAATTAGTAGGTTCACTCCCAAGAGGAATTTCTAACATGGTTCATCTTGGTGAATAAAAACGAATGCAGTGAGATGGAAAAATCAGACCTAAAACTTTCGAAGGGGTAGAATACTAAGGATCACGTCAAAAAGGATCAAAAGAAACTCGTGGAAAAACTCTTAGTTCACCATTGCTAACTAGAGTACGAGGTAATTCCTCCTCATTACCAGTAATCTCTTCAATATTAATCAAACTAGGAGGTAATTTAGTTGTAATTATAAGTTTCCTACAAGGTGAAGGTGGAGCAGGAGTAGTAGCTATAATAGACAAAGGTGATTTAGGTTGAGAAATATCTGACACAGGTTATTCTACCTTGAGTTTGGTTAATTCATTATCTAAAACTTCACTAGTATCAAATTGACTTTGAACAACTTTAATAACTTCTGGACTAGAATGAACTAAGCCTAATTCTACTTCTTGCATTAGATTCACTTCAGTTTCTACAGTGTCATATTGTAAAATTGTAGATGTTTTGAGTTATTCTGAGGTTCTAGATCCTATTGATTTTGGCATTTCAGTTTTAATATTTCCCAGTTGACTACGTCTAAATTCGCAGGGTTTATCCTGCATTCTACATGAATGCCTTAGTGAATCAGCTAGCATGAAATTTTATAAAAAACCAAATAATGTTCACAATCCAAACCTAAGGTCTCTAAAAAGTAAAAAAACAAACAATTAACACAGAGTAATAAATCTAAGGAATCAAACCATGCAAATTTTCACATCAAAATCACTAGTTGGTGATGAAATCCAACATCACAGAGATCAATGTGAAAAGTGGCTAAATATTATGATGATAACCTGCTTAATGTACGTAATCTAGTGCAAATAAACTTCATTTATGTCATCTTGAATGAAAAATAACCTCCAAAAAGGTCCAATTGAGTCTATCCAACATCTGTTCTAGGTATGGGAGAGACTTCCTCTCCATTGTCACCTTGGGTAATAGCCCTAAGATTATGGTCTCTAAGATTATCACATAAAACAATTTAACCTAGGGGTATAGTCTCATATTGGATGTGCATGCAAGGGAAGAGTAATAAAGCTCAATCCCCTTGAAAGTTCCTCAACATGGTTAATCTGAAGCTTTCTTCCAGGTGACTCCCAAGGACCTTTCAAAACTCTTTTTAATACATGTATATCACTCTACTATAACCAATGAAGTAGGGTTGATCACTCCACTAGGTTCGACATGGTCTCATGCTTAACTCCTTTGTTAGGGGAGCTTCACAGAGCCAAATTTTAGTAAATGGATTTACTCCTTATTGTAAGATATTAATGTTTCTTTCAATGTTTGGAAATTTAACTCACTTTCTTATTCCAAAGCCCTATAACTTGATCTAATGTAGGTGTAAAATAGCCCTAAAATAAATAAAAAAATCTAGATTGATTTTATTAGCAAGAATTTTAAGAGTTTTTATTTATTGAAACATAATAGACGTCTGATCGAATTATGACATGATACTAATCTTAATGCAATCAAATACAAAATGTAATATTTTCCTTTCAATGAATTTCTAACTGATGTAAGGAGAGATTCTTTTCAATTTTTTAATGTAAATGCAAAAAACTCTTAAAAATCCTCACGAAATCCATTTTCCTAAACAAAAATATTCAATTTCAAATTACCCAAATATGGAAATTACATTTAAAATTTCACTTTTTTGCAATAATTCAAAAAATCAAAACATTTCCTTTTTGACGTACAATCACTTGAAAATTTCCAAAAATCATGAAGAAACCAATGAACACTACAATGATTTTTTTCCATATTGAATGATATAATTTTGCTGCAATCAAGATTACAATTTTGAATCACTTCAGTAATGGAAGAAAAATTACTTTTCGTTTCACATTCAACATAAGAAGAACTTTTCATAAACTATACTCATTCTTGTAAATATTTGTTTTTCATTCACAAAACAATCTTTTTCAAAAGAGAAAAGGAAACACAAAATTGATATGTTCAAAACAATAAAGACAGGAAGACTGGAAACTAAGACCAACTGATATTTATTTTTAATAGATTGAGCACACACTAGATTAAAATTTTACCCTAATTTGTGAAAACAAGAACATTTCAAGCCAACCTTTCACAAAACTCAAGTAGACTAAAAGATACTTAATGAAGGTATAAAAAATTGTAACTAAGCAGGAAAAATCAAAATTTCTAGACTTCATAAGGAGAAAACAAAAATTTTCAAAAATTCTGTGTGTGTGCACAAGTCATAGAAAAATAAAGTGTGCGTATTAAAATTTTCAAAGAGAAAAGTGCACAGAAATACGCTCTATGCCTAAAGCTAAAGTGCGCACAATAGGAAATTTTTATAACAAAGAACAAGTTAAATAAATCATAGAATATAGATTTTCAGTACTTCCAAACACTTAGAGTTGGATATGACAAAAGGATCAAAGGTAAAAGAGAAGAGAATGATGGAGAGTTAAACATCCCCAGTTGATCCGAATTGGATCCTAAAACACTCTCTAAGTTTTCATGAACTCTGTAAAATTCATGCCAAAATTTCAAAGTCTTACAAAGAACGAGCTTATCAGAAATATCCTTGAAACAGTTGTAATTTGTGAATAGCATGGAGCAATGAGGAACATCGGTGAAGCACGTAGAATTTTGGCCCATGGTAACGTCCGCTGTCATGAATTATCAAAATGTGAGGTCTTTTTGAGAAACGGGGGTGGATATCACGCCGATCCCATCAGAGGCGGGGTCCCACAAAATGACAGGATATCAAAAGGGCTTCGAGGCAGTAAGTGGTTTCAACCAAGTCTCGCCGATGCCACACAACGAGTGACACATGCCCGGTGGAAGAGAGAGAAAACTACTCACATCAGATGGGTAAACATCGTGTTACTTACCTGCCCGATATGAACAATGACAATATGATTTTGAGGCTCCATATCGATGACATAGATGTAATCCGATGGATGACCAGATTCGACAGGATAAACAGGTAGAGTTGTATAAGATTTGAAGTCTAGCGTGGATGATGCATTGACAGAATATCATCTTCATAGGAATTCTTAGAGTTAACAGTAAAAAAATTCGTTCGAAAACATCCAAAAGAACTAACACTTAGTTCGTTATGAAACAAGTGACCACCTCCCTATGAGGCATTACAAAGTGATGATGACGCAGAATAGAGGAATTCAAATGGACAGAGGCAAGGAAACCAGAAAGCTGAGAAGAGGAAATGAACAGTGGGAAAGTGGGGAAGCGAGTTATAACAATTAGTTAGATGGAAAAAGTTAAAAGCAGAAACAAGGAGCCAAGGTGACCTGCAAAAGCATGAGGCAGCCTTGAGCTAGATAGAGCTAGAGAGAGTTAGAGAGAGTTTTTTCACTCCAGAGAAGGCTTGAGAGGCTCAAGTGAACTCCTCTATATATGTCTTTCGTGTATGAGTCTTAGATTGGGCTCATACTACTATGACCAATAGAGGTCAAGTTTTACTAAGGAGAGTCTGTGTACTCCAGAGACTTGGGGAATCCAACTACAGTGCTACTAATTTATAGCTTTTGTGTGAGACTCACATTGAGCTCATTGTTGTAAAAACTCTGCTTTGAAAACATAATAGAGAGGCCACCACTGAAGGTTGGACTGGGAGACGTAGTCCAGGAGTATTGGGTGAAATCCTTATTAAACCTGTTGTGTTAATATGTTTTTACTGTTGTGTTTTCTATAATTGCTTTAGTGTCTGTGTATTTCACAATCTTATCGATTCATTGCATAAAGTAACATAGGCACATCCATGCACATGAATCTGTAATACCTTAATTGTTTGTCTTAGATCAATTCCAAATCACCAGTGGAGTTGCCAATTGGTTAGGTAGACTAATCCCTCTTGCGGACAAGATGGATCTCCATAGACCTCAAAGAAATATAATAACAAACAAGAAAGAACTTCTATGTTTCCTTAATGTACAATTGATTGAAACAAACAATATGAGAGAGATCACTTACCATTTAATCAAAATTACTATTTAAGTACCTTTCAGTGCCTTCGACAATTGGATTCCTCTTGATGCTTTAGGTATTGTTCCAATGATTCCCACAACTTATCCATGATGTTTTGAAGGAGATTTGCATAAACAAAAGCATACAAAGGATCACATAATCTAGTGTAAATAATGAAATGTAAATGAACTATTTAAATCAACATATCTGGTAAATTGAATCAAGGAATCTGTAACACCCTCCTGCCACATCCACCCAAGTAACCATGACAACCAGGGTAAACATGAGACAAGAGGCTACTATGATCAGATTCGACCTCCTATGTGACCTCAAGGAAGTGGAATTGATGAAACATCACATATACTCATCTAACTTCATCAACAGAACCCTCAGTAGACCATTAAAGCACTCAAACAGACTGTCCCTAGGTCCCATTATTGTTCTGGAACTCTTAGGTCATCATCACCCACATGCTACGTTCAAGGGAGTGACCAGAAACCCAAAGTCACTCTCATAGGGTTGCTTGCCAGTGACTATGGACCAAAACTGTCAGTTCTCTCCCAGTGACCCTGAGATCTAAGCGATGTTTTTAGGCGTAGATCCCAAGCAACTTCCTAGAATGGAATGATAGCTTAGAATCAGGATATGTACAAGGAAAAAATGATGCAACATAAATAAGTTGATCAATATCTTAACCAGACCCACACTAGCCATGATAGGTATTTCATCAAACATATCTCGAACATTTATCCTATAGGTGTAAACAACATAATTATGTGTAGGGATCTCATACTTATGTGAGAATCACTATGAACCATTATTCCCTCATGCCATTTGTTGCATTATTATCTATTAGGTCATAAACACATTATTCATTCATATAGAAGTAAAAGCATGTTGAGAGCCATACATAGTTTTTATCAAAAAATGTACATATAACAATCATAATAGGAACATAAATACCATAAACATATGAGCCATCAAAGTCCACATATATATCAATACATTTTCACATGAAAAGCAAGGGAATGAATGTTTCATTAATGAATGCAATAAACGAACTAGAGATTGGACTACCACATTCCACCCGACCATAGAATGGCTAAGCCAAATCTCTCTTCATCTATTCACCCCTGTGCCATATTCCAAGCATGAATGTTGAATCTCATAGAACAAATCAATCAAAACTCATCCAGGGCTTCTAGAGGTCATCCTCCTCAACCCCTCAAACACTGATTCCACCTCACAGTCGGACATCACAAAACCATCATCATATTAGTCGCCATCCAAGCCTCCACGACTTCCAAAGCATTTGTCCAGCCAAGGCTTCGAGAACTAGTAACTCAACCCATAGCTTATACAGGGCTTCAAGAGTGTTTGTCCAACCATGGCTTACAAGATTAGTAACTCAACCCACCAAGGGATTCCAGAGCATTTGTCCAACCAATGTTTCCAAGATTAGTAACTCAACCCAAGCTGTTACAGGGCTTCAAGAATGTTTATTCAACCAAGGCCTCCAGGACTAATAACTCAACACAAGCTAAGAAAACATGAGAACCAACCAAAAAAAACAATCAAAGTAAACCCACAATCACTATGGCTATCCAAGAAATAGCAAGGCTAGGAAATTCACTGTCAACTAAGGAAATCATCCATGCCAATGATAGATCACAAACAAGAAACCACAACATATGTCATGAATGCGAAAAATAGTGAATAAATCATACATGCAACTTAGAACATGCAAGAAAATCTGATGTAGCTACTAATGACGATGGCCTCTTGTTCTTTTCTACTCTTCCTTTCTCATCTTGCTCCAAGAATCCAAGTATGCCACACCCTCCTAGAGTTCTCCAAGAAATCTCTAAGTATCCAATAGTATGAGAGAGAGAGAGAGAGAGAGAGAGAGAGAGAGAGAGCTCCAACGCTAAACTAACCAAGTCTTGCCCACTAATCCTTAGAAGCATTTTTATTAATGAGGCCTCTATTTTCTTTATTTTCCATCATTTGCCATCAATTTCCTCCTCAAATGTACCATATGGCCTTTCACCTTCCTTTTATCATGATTTCCATTATTATCATAAATACATGTGCCAAAATACCTTTCTTCCTCTTTAATGGCTTAGACATTACCTTTGCCAATTTCCTTAGCCGTAAACAACCAAATGAACACACACTAGGATGTCCTACCCACCATTTAGCTTGGAATAGGTGTCCCATGATTTGTGGTATTTATATATTTTTACATGGAATTTTCACCACGTTTGCTATAGAACCTTCCCCCTTGGGGGAAAATTGTCCTCGGTTTTCAATGACACCTATAACCAATAAGATTGTTGAAAACAAAACATAATTCCCATGGAGCTTTATAACACAACTCATTGCAGTATTTATAATGACCGTCTGCTAAAACAAAACATCATGACAACATGACAACATACCACATAATGAACTCTATAACACAGCTCATTACGATATTTACAATAATTGCATATACACATTTGCTAAACCAAAAAATAAGAGAATATTATTCCTGTATCAATCAACAAGAGAATCCAGGGGCTCACACCTCCACTCTCAATGTAGTGACACGATTCACTTCCTTCACAGGAAGTCCAGAATCTACTACCATAGTCAAAGTTGCATCCAATGTCTAGCACTGCAATCCTGCACCACTTGTCCTCTCAGTGAATAGTTATTGGCTCATCGTTCAAGGGCATGCTCCCAATGTGCATCTGATTCCAGTTGGTAATGCTCATGACCAAAACAAATCCATCGCCAACCTTCCCTTCCTTGCTACATAGTCCCTTGGGTAATTCGATCAGCCCTTTCATGTAGTCACTCACCTTCCAAGTTTCATTGACACCCTCATCCTAGGCATTCCATCCCTTAGCAAGGCTTGCTCACATCAAAAGATATAAATGTAAATGCATATACCTACCTCAAAATCATCATATCGGTCGTAGTACACTGCTGGAAATAAATAGACACAATTGGGTACCAGTGTCCCACAATGGCCCTATTCCTGAAGTTCTTTACCAACATACTACTGCATATTCCAATTCTTTTCATTGTTGTTGTTGATTCCTGCATTTGATTTTCACCACCCAATTAGGCATTTTCATGGTTCCTGTACCAAGAACATAACTTCCATTAGATTCAAAATAAATTGAATTAACTTCAAATCATACCTCATTGGTAGCTCATTAATATGGTACACTTACAATCTTATTTACTTCCTGCCATAACAAGTAAAACCAGAATCATGTATAAAAGTATCATATCAGGTTAGATCAAAACATAACCATCATAAATAGAAATCATAAATCACATCTAACCATCATAAACTAGAATCATAGATTACATGTAATCATCGTAGACTAGAATCGTAAATCACATGCATAGTAAAATTGAAATACAATTTCAATATTTATCCTTCATTGATCCTTACTTCTTCCTTTGTTCTTTTGTACGCACCGGATCGGTTGCCACATCCAACAAACACCCAGTGCCTTCTGCACTAGGTGCACATATACATAATGTGCATCAAACACATACAAGCATACATGCCATACAACACCAAGCAATGCATGCACCTATACCTGGAATACAACACATACACCTACACCCAGTGTATGTATATATAAGTGCACAATGTACATAAGAAGACATTCATTTGCACACAATGTGAGACACCAATAAATGGATACACTTACACCTAGTATAGAACACAAGTTATACACCTACACCCAGTGTATAACACAACACAATATATATGCCTACATTCGGTGTACAACACAATACATGCACCTACACCTAATGTGCAACATAACATAGATACGTGTCTAGAGTGCAACAAAATAAATGCATATGTCACGATACCATGACTACACAATGCACATACATAGTAGCAAATGCCCACAACATTGTATATACGACATGCAATCAATCCCACATGTACACTAGTACCACATGTACCAAGCACCACCTGCACAATGTGTGCACAACATCACATGTACATGGAACCACTTGCACAATGTGTACACAACGCCATATGTACACTGCACCACTGTACAACTTGTACACAATAACACATGTACATAGTACCACATGCACGACAAGTATGCGACATCAAATTTACACAACACCACATGCAAGACATGTAGATAAAACCACCTACAAAGAGTGCCACTTGTACAACATGTGCACAACACCACATGCACAAAACACCACTTCTACAATCATGCACACCAACCATATGTACACAGTGTTAGGTCCCCATACTACTAGTGTAACCCCTTATTGTTATTAGTACAATCCCCTTATTATATTGTTGTGCCCATGTAGTCCCCATATTGTTATTATTGTGCCCCATATAAGCCCACTATTGTTATTATTGTGCCCTTACATTATTATTGTTATGTCGACATTGATTATATTATGACCCCTTAGACTCATATATATAGAACAAAGGTCTTGTTATTTGTATCATTCAAGAATTGTTCATTTCTGTAATGTAAAGGAGGTTGCCCCCCCAAAGAAGCTGATTTATAAGGAAGTCATCTATCTTTTCTATCATTTTGTGAGTTGTTTTCATAACATTTGGTATCAGAGCTTTGGATTCTAGGGTTTTTGCAAGCTACAAAATTTCATCTAAAATGGGTCATTGTGGAAGCTTCACTATAACTTGTTCACTACAAAGTTTCAGAATCTAAATAAAAAACTCATTTGACAAGAAAGTGGTCTAAACCTTGGGTCTGAATTGTAGATCTTGAATCGCTATATGTTAGGATATATGATCTAAGGAAGTTATGGTTTTTGCAGACTCCCGAATTACATCTTAAATAAGTGACCTTGGGAAAATCTTCATAACTCTCTCTGGGAACCAGATTGAAATTTCGTAAGAATTTACAAAAATATGATGGGCTACAGTTTCCTTTTATATTTTTCAAATTCGAAGGTCAAAATAGTGACACATGGCACTTCATACAAGTTCACTCTTCTAAGAAGGTATATAACCAGGTCAGCTTGGGAGATTGTACATAACTATTCCTTGGAGAATCCAATTTCAATTAGACCAGTGATATTGGAAAGAGGACACAGAGGACTACTATAGATTGTGATTTCAGAACCAAAAAATCCAAAATTATAGAGTTACAGTCATTTCAAGATTGAGCTCCTAAAATCAAGAAAAGAAAATATTACATGCACTTAAGAAATCACGACCTTACCTAGTGGGAAGAAACTTCAAGGTAAAATTGGATCATGATACTTATATACTTCTTAGAACAAATATTATCTTAGAATAACATAAAAAATGGGTCACAAATATGTTGTGTTATGACTTTGAAATAATCTACAGAAAAGGGATGCAAAATTTTGCTGCAGATGCACTCTCAATAAAGGATGAGGATGTGGAAGCATTGTTTTGTGTTGTTTCTATTATCTAACCAGATTGGATAAATGAAGCAAGGGATGAATGGAAGAAGGATGAGGTGTTGTACTAATAACAATAATGGATTACACTAGTAGTATAGGGAACTAACACTCAGAATTTGGCCATATAGGATTTACCTATTGAAAGCCTTTCTTCGAAAACTACTTCTGAAATTAATGTCATAGAGTCTTATACTAACAATAATCAATCATCTCTGTGTAAAAATAAGGGGAAAGGTAAAACAAAACAAAATTATTCTCCAAAAGAGAAACCAATAAAAACCAACCTACTTACAAGAAAAGGAAACCTCGTTATCCTTGCCTTATTTGTAATGAAGATCATTATATGAAGAAATGCCCACATCAGGAAGACATTATACAATTCATTGAAGGTTTTCCAACTCCTACTATTTTGAAGGATCCTTTTCCTTAGCATGACAACCAAATGGTTTCACATAACACATCTCCTTCTTCCACATCACAAGATATCATGATGATGTCTTTGCAACAAGTTACGGTAGCAACAATATCAAAAGATTACAGATCCAAAGTCTTGTATCCAATGGGAATGATCTTTCATCTAGTCAACATTCTAGTTTAATTCCTCCTCCTACTTTCAAACCATTACAGATTGGAAAATCAAACCCTTACACTATGATTCAACCACCTCCCAAAAGGTGTTCTTCAAAAATCATCTTTCAATCCACGTGCTATAACTACTCAAAATTATCACATTGTTGAAGACCTGGCTATGTCTCCTTCAACAATGTCAGCTCTTGAAGTGCTGCAAACATGTTCAATAGTTACTATTGTTATCTATTTGATTGATTGATCCATAGGACTCTAATTTTATTATATTTGATCTCTAAAGCCATATACCTAGACCCCCACATCAATTGGCATTCCAGATTCCAATTTTTGTCAAAAATAGACGAGTCTCTCACACAATTATTGATGAGGGATCTTCTATGCATATCATCTCTATTGGTTGTTGGAAATGTAGGTTTTAACCCTGTATAGAAGTTACCTACATACGAATTCTAAAACAAAGAAAATAAACAATGCGAGAGCATAACACATAAAACACATATGCATAGAGATTTTCCCCTGGATCCCAAAACTGGGACAACCAGCTTGATTTTTCATTATGTTCGTTTCAATGTTACAATACATATTTATACATGATGAAGCATCCAATACCATGGACTGAAAACCATAGGTAGGCTCTCCCAACCTAATATAGGGTCCAAAAGAAATTTTCCCAGGGCGTTGCACTGGACCCTGTCGAGGGGGGCTACCCACCCCCCTCAAACCCCCCGGCTATGCAAATGGTGCAATGAAGGGGGGGCTCTACCCCCACTCTAACCCCTTGGTTCACTATGAAGGTTAGTCGTGGAAAGAATATAACACAACCCAACAATCTTCCACTTGTTGTTTTCTTTCCACAGGGGGCCACGGGAGAGCTTAGTCATTTTTCCAGCCCTGAAACACCCATTGTTGCTCTACACCAAGGGAAATTCTCAGAGCTCACAAATTTTGTCTATGCATTTGCAGTATTCTTCAAAGTGTCCACCTTTACCAACAACATCCTTTTGTCTTCTATCATATCCCTCAAAAAGTGATATTGAACATCAATGTGCTTTGTCTTTGAATGATAAGCAGGGTTCTTTGCCAAGAAAATTGCACTTTGGCTGTCACATTCTATCCTTATAGCTCCCTATACTAACCCCATACTTGAACACAATCTCTGCAACTAAGTTGCTTCCTTGCTTGCATGAGTGGTTGCCATGTATTCTGCCTCTGTAGTTGACAGTGCCACTACAGATTATTTCTTACTCATCCAACTGACTGCACCTCCAAATAGGTTAAACACATAACCACTTGCAGATCTTCTCTGATTTAGATCTCTAGCCTCGTCTACATCAACAAAGCCACAAATATCCAACACTCTATCCAATACTAGTCTTCCTTGGTAGCACAAACCATAATCACTAGTGCCACGCAAATACCTGAAAACCTGCTTCACTACTGTCCACTGCTCTTTCCTTGGTTTTGGCATAAACCTGCTCAATACTCCCACTGCATGTGCAATGTCTGGTCTAGTATAGACCATTGCATACATCAAGCTACCGACTGCACTTGCATATGGAACACGGGACATGTCCTC
>APFE030570648.1:153353-165843 GCA_000404065.3 Pinus taeda
AGAAAGCAGAATGGACTATACCTTTCTGGTTGCCTTCTTTCTCGAACTGATCTTCTCACACCTGGAGTTTGTGGCTCTTCATCTTCTGATTCCTCCTCTGCTATAGAGTTTGATTCTTCCTCCTTAAGCTCAAACTCTATCTTCTCAGGTTCCTTTTTTTGGACTTCATGTTTAATAACATATTTTACCTCTCTGAACACCACATCTCGACTGTACACAACCTTCCTTGTTACTGGGTTCCAAACCTTATAACCCTTTATACCATCCTTCTACCCAATAAAGATGCACTTTTCAGATTTACTATCCAACTTGGTTCATTTCTCCTTTGGAACATGTACATATGAATCACATCCAAATACCCTCAGATGTGAAAGATAGGGTTTCTTACCAGTCCATACTTCTTGTGGAGTCTTATCCTCCAACACTGATGAAGGTCACCTGTTGACCAAGTAACATGCAGTATCCACCGCCTCTGCCCAAAATTCCTGTCCTAACCTGGCACCACTGAGCATGCTTCTTTCCCTTTCCATCAATGTCTTATTCATTTTTTCTGCGACTCCATTTTGTTGAGGTGTATGTGGAGTAGTCTTTTGCCGTGCTATACCACACTTCTTACAGAATTCTTCAAATTCCTTGCTACAGAATTCTCCACCATTATCTGTCCTCAACACCTTTATCTTCTTCTCTATCTAATTTTCCACCAGAGCATTAAATTCTTTAAACCTATCAAAGACTTCAGATTTCTTCTTAAGGAAATATATCCATGTATTCCTTGAGAAGTGATCTATAAATGATACATAGTACACAAACTTACCCAGTGATGGAACCTTCACAGGTCGAAACACATCACTATGCACAAGCTCTAATATATGTTTCGTCCTCTTACCACCAAAGGGGAAACTCACCTGATTCTGCTTCCCATATACAAAATTTTCACAGAAATCAAAATCAAGAGAGCTATTACTCATACCTTCTTCCATACCTTTACCATGAAGTATTCAAAGGCCCTTCTCTCTAATATGTCCAAGCCTTTGATGCCACATCATGGTCTTCTCTCTAGATACCAATAGATTTTCTACTCCATTTTCAGGGACCATAGAACTATTGCACACATCAACAATAGTGCTACCTTACATGAAATCCCTGCATCAATATCGATGCTCCTTGAACCATCTTGCAAGTATCCTTCTCAAACACTACCTTTACACCTGCATCACCCAGCTTACTTACATAAATCAGATTTCTGGCCAATGCAGCAATATGCAGAACACCCGGAAGGGTTGTAACCCTTCCACCTTGCAACTTCAACTTTACTTTTCCAAGACCAATGATTCTAGCCTTACTATCATCTCCTAAGAAGACATAAACACCATTATATTTCTCATACTCACAGAACCACTCTCTATGGGGAGTGAAGTGAAAGGATGCACCTGAGTCAATTAACCATGCCTCATGATCTACATGTGTACTTGAAGAAGCCAAGTACACATCCCCACCATAATATAAGGTGGTTTTTACCCTTGCAAAAGGAGCATCATCAGATCTCTTTCCTTTATTAGGAGCTTTAGATTTAAAATCCCTTCTGAAGTGCCCTTCCTTTCCGCATTTCCAGCACACCACCTTTATAGGTTTTCCTGGAGATTTAGATCTCCCTCTAGATTTAGATCTCCCACTCGATGACTTATTTTTGTTTCTATTCTGGGACCGTCCTCGTACGGACAAGGCATCACCATTATGGTTGTCCATATTTTTTCGTCTCATCTCCTCCATCAGCAAGGCTGAGACTATTTCATCAAACTACAAAGCAGTTTCATTGCTACCTATTGCAATAACCAGACTATCCCACAAATATGGTAGAGAGCACAACAGACTGACGCACTTATCTTCATTTGAAATTTTAATATCAACAGATGATAACTGACTTACCATAGTATTAATCGCATTCAGAAGGTCTGTCACCGAGTCTCCATCTTTCATCCTCAGGTTATACAGCTTTTGCCACAGGAATAGTTTATTCACCAGAGACTTAGATTGGTACAAAATCCCTAACTTGTCCTATAGAGCCTTCACCGTAGCTTCCCGTGATACATTCAACAATATTGAATCTGAGACACACAATTGTATTGTGCTCTTTGCCTTTCGATCCAACTTCTTCCATTCTTCATCGGTCACTCTCGTTGGTTTAGTACATAGATCTACCATGATCACTGATCTATATCCACCAACAGATCCTCCATCTTGAGTTTCCACAACTCAAAACTCTGACCATTGAACTTCTCAATCTCTATCTTTCTTCTGCTCGCCATCTTCTTTCACCACCAGAATTGATCTCGCAGATCTCCCACCAAACAGGGTCTACCACAGGCCTGAGTGAAACCCCTCAGCAACAAAGGCGTCCCCTTGAAGCCAAAAAAACTCTGATACCAAATGTAGGTTTTAACCCTATACAGAAATTACCTGCATACGAATCCTAAAACAAAGAAAATAAACAATGTGAGATCATAACACATAAAACACATATGAACAGAGATTTTCCCCTGGATCCCAAAACCGGGACTACCAACTTGATTTTTCATTGTGTTCCTTTCAATGTTACAATACATATCTATACATGTCAAAGCATCCAATACCATGGAATGAAAACCATCGCGTCCAAAACCATGGACTGAAAAGGATAGGTAGGTTTGCCCAACTTAATATAGTGTCCAAATTTTTTTTTCCCGGGGCGCTACCCCAGACCCCATAGAGGGGGGCTACCCACCCCCCTCAAGCCCTCTCCTAGGGGGGGCTTCCACCCCCCCTGTGACCCCCCAGCTATGCAATCGGCACAACGAAGGGGGGGCTTCGCCCCCCCTCTAACCCCCCGGTTCACTACGAAGGTTAGTCGTGGAAAGAATATAACACAACACAACAGGAAATATTTGGGTTCTCCAACTATCAATCAGTCACCTACCACTATGAAATCCTTTGATGGAAGGTTTTTTCATCGTTATCGAATCCTAAATGATCTACCCATAGAGATAGAAGGTAAGACGATTGTGATCGATGTTGAAGTTGTTGATGCTCAACTCCATTATAACCTTTTGATTTGTCGAATTTGGTCCTATGCTATATCTATAATGGTCTCATCACTTTTTAGTATAATACAATTTCCTCATCGAGGGAAAATAGACAAAATAGACTAGTTATCTTACTACACTTTTGACCCTAACTCTACAGGTAGCATACGTTTCGCTGGGAAAAAAAGTACTCATGAGGATATTGGTGTTGGTTTGCTCAAATATTCATCAATGATGGGAAGTTTTTCACTTCCTCTACTTAATTTTCCTTTTGATATTTTTGATGTCAACATGATCACTTCAATAACTGTGGAATCATTTGATCCCTGGATGGTTCCTTTAGAATCTGAATTGACCTCTTATGGCAATGAAATGCCTTTGAGTCCACTTGAATTGTCCTATCAAGTAATTCAATCATTTTCTAACCCACCATCTTTAGAAATTGATCAAGTGAATGTGATCAATGATGATTATTCTCCTTTACCTTGATTAGAACCAATTTCACTTCCTGATCGTTTCAAAAATATGTTTCCAACTAATGAAATTATTATGGAGATCATGAATTTGGATAAAATTCCATGGCAAGATTATCATCATCGTTCATATTTTCTCCCTAACCTCAATAAAATTGAGACTGATTTTTAGACTATGTTTTCAACTGAGGTTGTAGATAGTCCTGAATGGCCCATGTTAGTCCTTCAAGTTGAATTTGAAAAGAATTTGGGAAACATGTCTACAATGATTGCAATTGATATATTAGTAAAAACAAGAATTATTGAGAACATTCACATAGGTTGTTCATGCTCATTGGAAGAGATTCAAATGTAGAAAACCCTATTTCTATAATTTCGTGACATTTTTTCCTAATTGTATGAGAAAATGCCAGGAATTGACCCAAGCATTATTTTGCATGAGATTAAGACTTACCTAGATGCAAAACCTATTAGATAAAGATTACAGCTAGTGCATCCATGGAAGGCTACTTCTATTAAAGCTAAGGTTGAAACACTACTGAAAGCAAGTTTTATCTACCTGGTTCCCTTGATTGATTGGGTTTCCAATATTGTTATTATGAACAAAAAGAAAGGAACCACCAGAGTATCCTAATAATAATAAGGCTTCTCCCAAGGAAAACTATCCTACCCCCTATATCAAGCAAATAATTCACGACTGTGTCGATAATGAAATCTTTTCATTCATTGATGGATTTTCCTGTTACAGCCAAATCAACATACTCTCAGTTGATCAGAACAAAATTGTGTTCATCTATCCATGGCAGACTTTTATTTATTGAAAACACCCATTCAGATTAAATAATGTCAACCCAACCTTCCAACGGGCTATGTCTTATGCATTTCATGATATAAAGCATATTATACAACCTTATTTTGATGACTTACTAGCTCATTTGATGAAACAGGAAGATTATCGAGCAATTTGAGAGTTATTTTTATCAAGTGTTGACACTACACTATACACTTGAACGCACACAAATGTATTTTTTCTGTCTATCCCGGTCAATTGCTAGGATTTTTCATATTTAAGGACGGAATTCACGTTGATCCGCTCAAGCTAGAGGCTATTCTGAATTTCCCTTCTCCTTTCAATCTCCACCAACTCCAAAGTTCGCAAGGGAAAGAAAAATTCTTACATAGATTCATCTAGAACTACATTGAGCTAACTAAAGGTTTTATTGGACTGTTGAGAAAGGGCATCTAATTTATATGGGATGAAGTTGCTCAACAAACATTTGATGTAGTTAAACACGAGTTGACCCATACACCAATGTTGTATCCTCCCAATTATCATTAAGACTACCTTTTTTATTTAGTTTCATATGATGTCACCATTGGCATGGTTTTAGTTCATGAAGCTGAGTCAAATGATGAGCAAGTCATACATTATTTGACCATAAATCTTACCAAAAATTATGTAAAATATGCGCATGTCAAGAAATTGGCCTTGATAGTCATTCAAGTTGTCCAATGATTTCGTCACTATGTTATCTTGTACAAAGCAATAGTCATTTTCGATTGAAACCATATATTTTAGATTCTTACAAGGAAGTTTCTAGGAGGGAAATATTCTAAATGGATAGTTATCTAGCAAGATTTGATTTGGAATACATAAAATCTAAATATAAGAAATCACTGGTGTTTGTAGAATTATTATGTGAATTTTCCTATATTGAAACAAAAACTATGGTATAGGATTCTCTTCCAGACAAATACCTCTTTTTATTAGTACTTTAGATCCATGGTATGGATATATCATCATTTATCTTCAAACCCAAATTTTTTGGCCATAATTGACTCAAATTGATTATCATCGTATTCAATACCAATCCTAGAAATACACTATTTTTGGCGATACAATTTATTATCAAGGTATTAATTCCATTTTTAGATGATGTTTGACTCATGAGGAAGCCAGAAAGGAATTGAATGACTGCCATTCTAGAGATTGTGGTAGTCACATGTCAAGGTTTTCCATTGCCCAAAAGATCCTATGTGTTGGGTATGTCTAGCCGTCAGTATTCAAATATTTATTAACTGCAGTGTAGACATGTCACAATTGTCAGATATACAATTGAAAGATACGGGCACTTCCAACTCCTATTCACCCAATCATTGTTCTCAGTCCTTTCACCAAATGGGGAATTGATTTCCTTACATGTAACCATCACTCGCACGGGGGACATGGGTACATCATCCTAGTGGTAGATTATTTCATGAAATTAGCCGAGGTGATGCCTGCATATAAAGACAATGATGAAATAGTAGCCATTTTCATATTTAATCATGTGATTTCTAGGTTTGGAGTTCCACAATCCATGATCATGGGCCATGGTAGCCACTTTTGAAACTTTATGATGGCCAAACTTTTGCAAGGCTAGGTCTGCATTGTGACAACTCTACTCCATATTATCCGTAGAAAAATGGCCAAGTAGAAGTCATTAACAAGGTTCTGACCACCATGATTAAATGAATTAACATAATTCATAAACAAATTTGGCATCTAATTCTTTTTCCAACCTTGTGGGCATATCATACCTTAGCAAAAACTGCGACTAGTTTGATTCCCTTCTAGCTAGTTTATAGTTTGGAAGCAATTGTATCTATTGAATGTGAAATACTATCTTTGAAACTCACAACTGAATTATTACTAGCCACTTCTACAGAAGAGGAACATTTTTTGTACTTAGCATGACTAGTGAGACTCACCATGATGTCACATTTGCTAGCAAGACTCAAAATAAACAAGTTAAGGCACAATATTATCAAAATGTAAAACCTCGTTCCTATTCAGAAAGTGACCTAGTATTGGTCTTTGATCATGAAAATGAAGAATTAGGTGTTGGTAAATTTGAGCCCACGCAGCATGGCCCTTATATTGTAAAATGTACATTGGAAAACTGGGCTTATGAGCTAGTTTATTATGATGATATTTCTTTAGGAAAGCCCAAGAATGGTATTTACCTGAAGAAATATTATGCTTAGATCACTTAGTGAAGAATTTGTATATTGTTGTATCATATTTTTATGTCTGGTAATTTTTAGTAGCTTTTTACAATTTTATGCTACTTCTTATGCTTATCTTGTGTTACACTTGATTTGTAGATGTCGACACTCCCTCAAAATTATATTGGCTTTCTTGATGGCACTAGTTGTACTAATAAAAAAAATTTCAACAAATTGGGTCATTTACTCGCCCACAAATGAGTTAGTTTCTATTCATGGGGTATGCCTTGGTCAAACATTGAATAAAATTGCAGAGTATAGTGTAGAGATTGAACTATTCTTTGAGGCCATTTCATTTGGTAATCATTGATTTATCATTAGGATAGATTCTCAACTCATAGTATTAAATTTAAGCGATGTCTATTTGGTATGAAGTGCTTCAGTGTTAAGATTTTTTTTTTGGGTTTGTCTCTTGGAGAGCGAATTTGATTACATTGAATATCAACACATTTCAAGACGTTTAAACAAATTAACTAACGCATTGGCTAATTATGTGTTAAATTGGCATTTGTAAAACATGTGTAAGAAAGTAAAAGAAATAGTCATCCATATATTGTAAAAGATAGATTGGAATTGAAGTAGTAGTTTTCATTAGTCAAATGTTTGTAAAAAGTGTGGTTTCTACAAAAATTCCATCCAAGACATGTGGCCTCATGGAATTCATTGTTCGAACATCATCATAAAAATACAAAATCTATCCCTAAGACTGGAAACTACACATGATGATGACAGTATCAGACAATAGGGCGAGCTACTTGTCATAGCAAGTGACTAATTTGTCTTGGAACCCCCGCAATGCACCTTTGATAGCAGAGAGGCAAGTGATCAATCCTGACATATGGGATGTCAAGATTCACCCTCTCTAGGTTCTTCTCTATCTTAGTCAATGCCTCTGCTATATCAAGGTTTTGTACTATGGGAGATACTAGCTGCTCACCACGCCTATCAAATATGTGAAGCCCTGCTGGCCTCACTGGGCCCACATCTACATGATCATTTTGGATAACTAGTTTTGGATGCCTAAAAACAAGAAAAATTTCAAAAATTCAAAAACAACCAAAGTGTGATGATTTTATCTAGGTCACCCCACTACATCCTAGCTAGCAGTGGCATATCTAGATTAGTTGTGTAATGTTTGCCTACATATAGATAATATTCAATCATAATGATTTGATATTCCAGCCATCCAAAGAACTCAGGAGTATATCGAATTGTTGGGCCTTCAACACCTCTGTGGCATGCCATCATTGTGACTGACTTTAACATCTAAGGATCTCGTGTTCCTCCTCCATCTATAGCTACTAGTGGAGTGAGAAGGGGGATCCTATCTAGAGAAAAAAAGATGACAAAGGAACCATATGCAAAATTTTTGAGTTTTTTGGTTTTGACTCTAGTTAATTGCCCTTTCATGTTGGCAACTACCCCTTTGAACAAGTTGAATATTGTAGGTTGCATCCACTCTATGACAATCTGCATCTGAGCTTTGGTAAGCAAGTGAAGATCTGAGCTTCCACATATTGATTCAAGAGTGAACCCAATAACTCTCAAAGTATCCCTCTCTATGGTTTTGATATCAATTCTCAGATATTTGAGAGAAGCTCCTCAAAAGTACTGTGGTCCTAGATAGGTGCCATTTGTTTCACCACCTCATCTATCTCCATTCAAAGAAATGTCCATTCCACAACGTGGAAGCCTAGACAAGAAATAAATGTCATAATATCAATAGTGAGTTTATCATCTCCAATCATGAATAATGTTTCTTGTACGTTCCACTTTCTCACCATCGACCCCAGTAAGTCTAACTGGGCCTTCATCATGAGAATGGTGAAAAAATTATGCATTCCACATTTTCTCAGTGCGTGTATTGTCTGTAGATCGTTCAAAGGAGATATATCTTGTTCTTGATGTTCACACTCTCTCAAATCCATTTTTGTAGATCAAAACCCTACATGTAAACATGGAGGATAATTAGAAGAAATTGTGATAAAATTTTGCAAGAAATTTGGGTCTTTTAAATTAGTTTTTCAAAGCCCTCAGCGTTGTGCATAATAACCTTTGAAGATCAACGTGAATTTGCATGGTTCTTACTCTAGAAACCATGCGAATCATGATTTCCTATGTTAAAAAACTAAGTTAGTATGCGCAGTTGCGATATGGGTGAACTATTCACACTGAGGGAGATTTTTCAATTGATAACCCCCCCCTCCCCACAAAAAAAAAAACAAATACACGGTTAAATGCAAAATAAAAATAATGAAAATGAAGGTATCAAAGAGATGATTATCATGGAGAAGACGACTTGTGATTTACGCAATTGGTTTTCCCATATTCTACTTCTCAAGTTCATGGTGAAAAATGCACTCTATCACTTTCAAATGGTAAAACATTTTTACTTTTTTGGTTTTTTGTAAGTTTTTAGGTGCATTAAAATATTTTTTTTTTCCTATTAGCCTCTAAAATCCGAAGTTTTAATGTTTTTGACTATATTTTTTCGCATGGATGATAAGTTTTTTTGTTTAAATGTGCAGATAATAGGTTATTTACGAAAACATAATGCTTTGACATTGAGTACATCTTTATCATTTTTTTGGACTAGTTAAAAACTTATGAAAAAGAGAACCGAGGAATTGCCTTTACGCCTTTTCCAACTCCCTAAACATAAAAATATTGTCAAGTACTTGACTATTCGTATTCATAAAAGTAAATGAACAATTGTCTATTTAGTATAGTTTACCCCTTTTATGGCCTGAACTAGACTACTTACAACAAATGTATACATTGACTAATCATGGTCAATAGAGTTCTCTAATACATTATTTTACCCTTTTCATTCTTAAGGGACTAAAATTTACGAAAAAGGACAGTGTGGAGTTTAATTATGTTTTTCTCCCGACTCCCTAAAAATGAAGAACATCAAGATTTATCTTTTTTACGCTTGTCAGAATTTTACGTTGAAAGAACTGAACGAGCTTTATTGTTGTTTCTTTTCAAACTCTTTAAACATGAAAACAACGTCGAGTTAACCCCTCATTGGACTCGTAAAACTTAAACATTGTAGTACTCGTTAAACATGATGAGACCAAATAACTCCTTCCTAGGGTTCATTAAAAATACTTTCAAAGACTCATTCGAAGGATGAGCTTATTCGAAAATCATATATTATCCACCTCAAGCTTGTAAAAAATAAAGAGGTATTTCCTAGTAATGGCAGGGAAAAGCTGGGAAATAACCTTTTATTTTGTGTTGTAAAAGGTAGTATGTCACTCTAGAACATGACACTCCATCACTTCTGTGTCTAGGTGGGGAAATCCATTTGTCTCCTAATTGACCATACCTCATTGAAAGTCTTCAAATGGTTTAGGGTATTTTTTTTAGTCAAATGTCACTAAGTCAGAATGTCGTGTTTCAATATGTTCAAGAGAAGTTCAAATAAACTTACCAACCAAATGAGAACTATAACCTGAAAATGAGAACTCTAACCAAAAATCCAAAAAAAAAAAACATGAAAAAATAACCTAAAAATGAAAAGTGTTGATGTTGGAATGACACTTTTTTTCGAGGTAAAATTTCAACATTTTTTTAAAATTGAAGCAAAAGCCATTTTTTGTGTGCAAAAAACACCTTGAAAATGAAAATGTTGATTCTGGAATAAGGTATTTATTTATTTATACTTATTATTTATTTTATTTTATTTTGGTTAAATTGTCAACATTTTTTAATAATGATGTTCAAGATAAAATATCACGTCTCCTTAAAATACCAACGATTTTTAGGCATGGTATTAAAGATAAAGTATCATGTCCCAAAAAATTCTTAAAATTCCAATGATGACATTAAAGGTAAAACATCACTTCTATTAAAAGTCTTAAAATTCCAACGATTTTTCAGTCATGGTGTTACCATGGTTTTAAAAAATTATTACCATTTAGTTTAAATTAATGTATTTTCATTTTAAGTTTATCATATTAATAACAATTTATTAAATATAATGTCTTTTTTATATTAATGTATTGAAAATCATTGCGGATAGTAAAACACTTAAGTTATGATTGAAAGAAGAAAACTTTACAAAACAAATGAAATTTATATTTGATTTTGAGCTTTTGTTTACTCTCTGCACTAAAAGCATTTATTTTTTGGAAATATATATATATATATATATAATTTTAATGATTTATGATTTTAATATTTTGAAATTTGCAAATTAGTTTTGTTTCAAAACTAATTTCATTATTGGAGAAATATATCTATTTTAATTATATTTTTCAATATATATAATAATACAATTTTAATATTCAAATTATATTTTGTTTTAATTTAATAAGAGAAACTAATAAAACAAATATTAAAGATTATTGCAAAAGAAAAATGCTACTTCTAGAATCCTATTGGACTGCCTAACAAATTACTCTCTGCATTAAAATCATTTATTTTTGTATATATTATATATATATATATATATATATATTATATATAATATATATATATATATATATATTATAATATATATATATATATTTTAATTGATTTTTAATGATTTTAAGGATTTTGAAATTTGCAAATTGTTTTGTCAAAACTATATTTCATTATTGAGAAATATATCTATTTTAATTTATTCATATATAATAATAATACAAATTTAATATTCAAATTATATTTGTTTTTAATTTAATAAAGAGAAACTAATAAACAAATTAAAGATTATGCAAAAGAAAAAATGCTACTTCTAGAATCCTATTGACTGCTAACAAAGTGCATTATCAACAAAAATTGTTCTCCTACCTTATTACTTCCACATATTTTTTATTTTGACATATATATCCATTCAGATATATTGCGAGTATGAAAGCATTGAAAAAATAAAAACTAAAACAAACAAGCAAACAAAAAATTAAAAAAATAATAACAAGTGAATACAAATATATATTAAAAATAAAAGAATTAAAATCAGACCATAGAATATAAAAAAAAAAATAAAAAACGAGAAAAAATCAAAAAGATTGAAAAATAAAACAAAAAAGAAAAATTTAAATGTAAAAAAAAGAACAAACAACAATTATTAAAAAGAAAAATATTCAAAAATAATATAATTAAGAAAGAATTAGAAAAACTCACCAAGAAAAAATAAACATAAAAATAAATATATATATCGATGAATAAATTAAAAAAAAAATAAAAAACAAAAAAAAAAATTAAAAATAAACATTAAAAAAAGGCACAATAAAAATTGTGAAAATAATTAAAAAAACTTTAAAAGAATTAAATAAGAAAAAGAACACATTTAAAATTCCAATGATGACATTAAAGATAAAACATCATGTCCACTAAAGGTCTTAAAATTCAACGATTTTTAGTCATGGTGTTAACATGATTCTAGAAAATTATTACCATTTAGTTTATATTAATGTATTTTCGTTTTAAGTTTATCATATTAATAACAATTTATTTAAATACATTTTTCTTTTTATATAATGTGTTTGAAAATCATTGGATAGTTAAAACGTTTCAGTTATCATGAATTGAAGAACTTTACAAAACATGTGAATTTATATGTGATTTTCCGGAGTTTTTGTTTACTCTCTGCATCTGAAAACATTATTTTTGGACAATTTATGTAAATATTTATTTTTAAATAATTTTAAGAATTTTTGGAAATTTTGCAAATTGTTTTTTCAAAACTATATTTTCATTATTGAGAAATATATATATGATTTAATTTTTATTTCCATATATAATAATATAAAAAATTTATATTCAAAATTATATTTCATTTTAATTTAATAAAGCGAAACTAATAAATAGATTAAAGATTATACAAAACAAAAAAAGTTGCTTCCAGAATCCTATTGATTGCTAACGAAGTACACTATCAACAAAAATTGTCCTCCTACCTTATTGCTTCCACATACT
>APFE030570649.1:0-17063 GCA_000404065.3 Pinus taeda
AGCTTATTGTATGATTTTTTTATTATATTTATGCTTATAGAGTGAGTTGAGTTAGTTATTGTGCCATGTGGTCTAACATGTATTTAATGCAGATTATTGATGATTTTTGAGGTCAAAGACAAGGATCCAATGGACAAATGGAAGAAATAACTCGAAGTGGAAAAAGGAGAGGACTTATAGGAGGGAATACCCCTCATTTATTACTCCTCACTTCAAATTTCCCTTCATTCGGCTTGGAGTATAAGCCGCTGAATCATGCACTAGAAGGAAACTGAGCAAGTGGAGGATGACTGTGATTATCTCGAGTTTTGGGAGAGAAGCCTCCATCACTTTAAGGAATCTGTTGGTGGCCTCATGTTTGTAAGTAGAGAGGCCTAGGGCCTCACCAGGGTTGGATTTTTGTTGGATTTTTTCTTATGAAAACTCTACTCCAACTTCAAGCTTATTAATTTTGTGACAGTTTCATGTAATCTTGCTATTGTTTTGGAAATAAAGATGGAATCCTTTTTGTGCTAGCAATGACTTACCTCATAGGGATAAAGCTCTTGGATTAGGGCCCAATCCAAGTAGCCTAGCTCCTCTTTACTTTTATTTGTGTGTTTTATTTTAGTTTGTAGATTAGGTTGTTGTTAGATGCATTTCTTTTATGGTTAAGAATAGGTTGCTTTTGAAGATTCAGTAGTTTGCTTCCATTTGTGCTTTCTATAGCAGGTTAAGTAGTGATAAAAAGAATATTCAAAAGGCTATAAAGAGTGCCTTGGCCTCTCTTTCTCCCTTTGGGACCATTATTTGAGGCAAAGACCCTCTTGTTGTCCCAAAAACACAGATTTCCCTCACTCATAGGACTTCCAGTGTTTGCAGCTTTTTAGTAGGTTAATAGTCCAGTTTTTCTTTACATGAGATCTTCTTCATCATTCTCACTTATTTATTTACAATAGTATTCTTTCATGTTTTCCTTTCTTGCAAAATTTCTTAGCATTTCCTTTCATAGATCATAGTTTAGACTATTTTGATGCAAAACTCTGTTTTCCTATATGCACTCATTTCATTACTTGCTTGATTTCCTTGGTCGACTGTCAATTTATTTTATGCAGAAGATCTCTTTTAGTAGTAGGCTAGCCTATTAGCCATCCCATCCTCCATCTCATCCATGCCCTACAGCTCGCCCAAGTCTTCCCTCAATTCTTCTTTAGTTACCTGTGTTTTCCATACAACTTCTTCCTCTCTCCTTGAGCAAACCCAATCATCTTTCTCTCTCCTGGTTATTCTTGGTTGACACTAGGTTCCATAACACCTCATTCCATCCTTCATCCACCTTCTCCACCCACTCTCACACCCTCAAAATAGTGAAAACTTCTCTCGGCCTCCTCCTGTAGGCCTCTTGCAGTTGCCCTATATTCCTCCTATAGATTTCCTGTGTCCATCTGTAGATTTTCCTGTAGGATTTATTATGAAGGCCAAGTGTGAGAAAGGCCTCCAGAAGGCTACCTGGGACCTCTGAGGATCCATCCACACCATCCTACATCCTCTTAAGTCCCAAAACCACCCTCCAACGCTACCTATTGACTACCACTTTCACACACAATAAATTACATGCATGTCAAGTTCACATAAAAATACATAAAAATAAAAAAAGATGTTTTGTTCTTATTTACTTCAATAAATAGTTTTGTTAGATTTTGTTTATTTCCTTGAGTACATAATGCAATCAATTTCATGGTTTTCATAGTGATTTCTGCAAAAGTAGGATTAGTTAGTTAATTAGGGTTTACTAGGTTTGCTTTACATTTCAGTCTTTCTCCTTTCTGTAGTTAAAGTAGTGTTTGTAGAGTAATATTTCTCTCCTTTCATCACATATAGAGCTTCTTCTAGAATCCATACAATTTGGCTTGATCTCCTAGTGATGTTGCGCCGTCTAACCAAGTGACAACCTGTAGTAAGAATTGGTGCTTGTGCATACAACAGTGATGCTTCCAAGTTTGTTACGAACTACCGGGTTGATAAGCGTAAAGTAGATAGCCTAAGAGTTGAAGAATTATTGCTGCAGTACTGGTGCTCACCACTTTTTTCACTGTTGCTGGGGAAGTGTCAGAGTATTCTGTGATTACTGCTTTCTTCTATTTTCCATTGCAACATTCTCCTAATAGTTTATTTCAGCAAAAGTAGACTAGTCATTTATCTTCATTCAAGTTCTGCATTTACTTGCTTTCCTCTTCAATTTTGCGAATTTCATTTCTGCAAAGGTAGACTAGTCATTTCTCTTCTTTCAAGTTCTGCATTTCCTTGCTTTCCTCTTTAATTTTACAAATTTCATTTCATCTAGTTGCAATTTGTTTTGTTCAATAAATTTTAGCTTCTGCAGGTACTATTAGTGTGGGGAAAAAGAAACAAAAACAACCAAAAAATATTTCCTTTCATGCCTCGTAGGAATAGAGATAACTCAGGAAAAAAATTTCCCAACACTGCCACTACTTCACACAGCCAACCTTCTCTCTTCTTCAGCAACTGTGATCAAGAAAAACCCTTAGGTGAACAGCAAGACATATTTGATGAATATATATGGGAAGACGAAGAAGAAAACATTCATTTGGAGCCAATGGCTAAAAGCATAAATTCTAGGGGGAATGGAGAGAGAATAGAGGGTACCTTTCCCATTTAGGAGACCAATGGGGACACCAAAATGAAGAATATCGGCCCTTTCACCCTACCTCATTTCCATGGCCTGACTACAGAAGATCCTGACAACTTTTTGTTTGAGTTTGTTGTTATCTGTCGAACCTATGACTCTACAGAAGATGAGAAAAAGTTGAAACTGTTCCCTCCTACTCTCAAGGATGTAGCACTATGATAGTTCATGGGGTTACATGGCAATAACATCATAACTTGGGCTCACATGTAGGAATCCTTTAACAACAAGTATCAAGACTATTGTAGGTCAAAAGATACTAAAGAAGAAATTTTTCGAATGACCATAGGAAGTGATGAGTCCCTGGAGGACTATGAAGAGAGGTTCCAGCTCAGTTACAAAAGGGTCAGGGGTACACTTGACCCTGAGTATTTGAAGCTAGTCCTGCTTAGGGGAATTCCGGAAGATATTTTAGACACCCTCCTTCTACTGGCCAAGGGAGACATCTACCAATTATCCTATGAGGACATAAAGAATGTTTTTATAAAGCTTTCTAGAGCAGCCAGAAAGAAAGATAGGGGGATTCAACCCATAGCTAGTACCTCTTACTTTAACTCATCAATTAAAGGAGAAATTGGAAACATGATGGAAGACTTCAAGAGTGAGATGCTACAGACTCTTGCCATGTAAATGGATACCTTACATATCAAAAGGAAACAAGATGAAGTAGAGAGTGCTTTGGCCATTTGTTTCCCTAGATGCACCAGGAGGCATCCTAGGAATGAATGCCCGTTGAACTCTATAGAGGTTTGTTTAGTTTGTGGAGAAAATCATTCTATAGATAAGTTTCCTTCCTTACCTAAACTTAAAGTTGTATATCAAGGGGCTGAGGGAGTCACTGAACAACTCTATTACATAAACCAAAGGAGGCCGCATGGACCTAGACCATACTAGCAGGGGATGGAAGGGACATCTCAAGCATACTAAAACCCCAACCAAGTCACTAACATACCTTCTTCGGGCCCCCCTACTCATCCTTCCTAGTCCACACCTCCTCCTTGGTCCTTTACATCTCAATATTATGCCCAACCAGCCACCCATTCATCTCAATCCTATGCTAAGCCACAACCTTAGTAGAATGCACCTCATCAGGGGTGGAGGCCCTAATACAACTCTCTTCCCACTCTTTTGCCTCCACCACTTGCCCAACCACAACCATTACCTCGTGCTCGACCAAAGCAACCCCAAATTCCTGCCTAGCCAAATCTGAACCTGAACAACAGATAGGCTCAACAAGTGTATAGTGGGGAGCCATTATGCCCAACATATGCTATGGAGATTTAGGAAACTAACTTCTGATTTGGGAAAGTTCTCCCCGATAGCCAGCATCCACCAAGGGAGGTTGAGGAAGATAAAGAGGAAAGTGAACCTAAAGCAATTCTACCATTTCCTAAGAGACTATCTGTGACAATCTAGCCTACCCCAGAAGAAGATAAACTCCTGGGAGAATTGAAACATTTATGTGTGAAGATACCACCTCTTCAAGCCGTAAAATATGTGCCTTTATACAATAGGTTGATCAAAGAGAAGTGCTTTAGGCATCCAGGAAGGCGTAATATAGATGCCCCAACCATCAATGTCATAGTTCAACTGTACGACCTGATGTTAGGGTAGGTAATCTGTCCAAAATATCTGGACCCTAGAAGCCCAGTAGTTGATGTCCACATAAATAGCACCATGATCCCACATACCTTGATTGATATGGGAGCTACCATTAATGTGATGACAAAGGACACAATGATCAAAATTAACCTCTAGGGCTTCTTCAAGAAGACCACGACTGTGCTACAACTAGTAGACCACTCCACCGTGACACCTAAGGGGATTATGGAATATGTGATGGTCTCCATTGGTTCTTAGGAGTACCCTGCTGATTTCTTATTTCTCCAGCCAAAGGTAAATATCATTGGGTATCCTCTCATTTTGGAAAGACCTTGGTTGGCTACCATTGATGCCTACATCAGCTGTCGAGCTAGGAACATGGCCATAAAGAATGGGCATATGTCCAAGAAATTAATCCTATATCCTCCTACCCAACCCTTGCTAGAACATGATCTACCTCTCTGGTTGGAGGAGGGAGATGACGATGAAGTCTATTCTATGTCACTTTGTGCATTAGAAATCGCCATGGGGGGAAACAGCAAGATGAGGATGATATGATTGAAAATCTGATTCAGAATCCACGTCCCAGTGTATCACCATTAGAGGACATAGTAAGAGAAACCCAAAAGAACCCATCAACTGATCTCCGTGTGCCCGACTCAACTTCTATCTATGTTAAGAATATAGAGTTCAGCCCAGAAAGAACTTTGAAAATCAATCTATCCCTATCCTTTCCCAGGAAAAGGAACTGTGTAGCTTGCTGAGAAAACACCTAGCTGCCTTCGCCTGGAGTTATAACGAGATGAAGGGAGTGCACCATTTAGTATGGACTCATCATATACATCAAGGAGGATTGCAATCCAGTCAGGTAGCCTCAAAGGAGGATGAATCCAGCACTTAAAGATATTTTTAAGGAAGAACTGTAGAGATTTCTTGATGCGGGATTCATCTATCCCATCTCTGACAGTGAATGGGTCTCTCCTTTGGTGCTAGTTCCAAAGAAAAATGGTAAGTGGAGAATCTGTGTCTACTATCGAGAATTGAACAAAGCCACTAAAAAGGACCATTTTCCTTTACCTTTCGTACATCAAGTGTTAGACGGTCTGGTAGGGAAAAATTATTTCTCTTTCCTGGATGGGTTTAGCAGGTGCAACCAGATTCAAATCAGCCCAGAATACCAAGATAAGACCAATTGCACTTGTCCTTGGGGTACCTTTGAATACCGGGCCCTTCCTTTTGATTTGTGTAACACTCTGCCCACTTTCCAAAGAGAGGTATTGAGTATATTCTTTGAATTATTTCATCATGCAGTAGAGATAAACATGGATTACTTTACTCCTTATGGCTCTAACCTTCAGGAAGCTTTAATTAACCTAGGAAAAGTTCTAAACAAGTGTATTGAGATGAACCTATCGCTTAGTCTGGAAAAATATGAATTCTTGATGACTAAAGGGACAGTGTTAGGTCATGCAATATCTCAGCAAGGACTACAGGGGGACACCAACAAAATTGTCATCATCCAAAGGGTCCCACCTCCTCAAAAGGTGAGAGATGTCATAAGTTTCCTAGGCTTAGCTGGGTATTACAGGAGATTCATTAAAGATTTCAGCAAGCTAGCCCTAGATACCTTGAAGAGCAAGTTCATGATTGCCCCAATTATGAGAAGCCCAAACTAGGCCCTACCTTTCTACATTCATACAGATGCCTCAAACAAATCAATAAGAGCAGCCTTAGGACAAATTGATGAAAAGTTACCTTATGACATATACATCAGAAGAAAAAACTTGTCAAAGGCAGAGTTAAACTATACAATGATCAAGAAGGAAATCCTAGTTGTCGTGCATTCCCTAAACAATTTCAGACATTATATCGCAGGCTATCAAACCTTTGTGCACACTAATCATGCTACAATTAGATATTTAATGAACAAACTAGATGTAAATTCTTACATTATTAGATGGTTTCTTTTACTGCAGTAGTCTTTTATGGATGGTCATTTCCCAATTTGTTAGAATATGTTATATCGTGGTCATTGCCCAGATTGTCTATTGACTTAATACAAGTCACATTTGTGATGATTTTTCAAATAAAAAATTTAATATCCAAGAATTACACTTCCGATTAATTGAATGTGTATTAAACTATATATGTTAAAATTAGGATTTAGTTTAACAAAATTTCATTTATTTTTGCAAATGACCATGGATTTTTTTGTAAGTATCCTTTTTCAATGCATATTTGAGAATCAAATTATTTTATAAGTATTTATAATTTGTTACAAATGGGTGTTTCATGATGATAGGATTTTAAATGTTTGTGCTTTTATTTTATGTAATGTATTTACTTGTTTGTCTTTGCTCTTGTTTGTGTTTCTGTGTCTATGAATTCCAAAACATGCAAAAAACTTCTATTATAATATACCATATGGAAGGTAATACAAATAACTTCTATGATGATTTCAAGAATGCATACTATCCAATACAAGAGATACACTTCAAATGAATTGAATTCTTTCATTAACCTATCCATGTTCAATTTAATATAATTTCACATATTTCGATAACTGACCATGACACCATTGATGTAAAAGTTTTTTTTTTCTTTTTTTTTTGGTCACCACCATTATACTATTCAATGTGTGTTTGAGAATCATATTCTTTTATAATTATTTTTAATTAATATATTTTTTTTCCTCACGAAAAATCTTAATTTTATTAATGAAAGTAAAATTACATGTTGTAGATGTTGACAATGCATTCAATCATGGCAATCAAAACTGGTGATCACAGAGACCAAAAATACAACTCCAAAATAGTGGTAAACATGTCACCCTTTTCTCAATTTCTTGTTTTTAACCTTACACCATTCTCCCTTGTAAGGAATGGTCGTTAAAAGCTCTAGCTGGGTCGCTTCATTCATTGTTGGATCTTCTTACTTCATTTCATTTTTGAAGTTGAAATCCTTTAATGATACTTATTTTGTAAAATGTTATACTAAGTAATGAACATTTTTCTTTGTGCGCTATATTTTTGAACTCGAAAATTGTGGCCTTATAATGAGTTTGTGATAATTATTTTTTTTATCATATAAGATATTAACTTTCATTACATATTTTGTCTTTTAGTCAATCTCATTGTGCATTTTTTGTAATTTCAAAAAATTGTGTATTGATAAAAAATTATTAGAGTTTTGATTGAAGAAGAAAACACAATAGTTATTATAATAGTTACACACTAAGGAGTTGAAAAAAGTTATAGATGGTGATGAACCACCAAATCCTAACAATGTTGGCTTATTTGAACCGAAGTAATTTGATAATTATTTTTCTATTAGAGAAATAGTGCATAAGAAGGAAAAATAACATGATGTAAAGATTAAATGATGGATTCACCAATAATTTACAAGGTTTTATAATTAAGTTAATGATTCACAAATATTTTATAGCATTTTACGATTCATTAAACAACGCACCATTATTTTATGGTATTTTAGTTTTTAGTAAAATATTCCAAAAAAATGATATATACGTGTTATAGTGTAGTAGACAGTGACCATTAGTTACTAGGAGAAAGGAAAACAAGAAATCACATGAAGATAAAGAACATAGGAATAGAAGAAGAGAAACGATGTAGGAGAGAACCAACAGATTGTTACTTTATATTATATTGTCTTGAGAAGACAATCACAAAAGATACAATGATGCATACATTTCCATATATATATATATATATATATATATTATAATATATATATTATAAATATATATATATATATATATATATATTATATATATATAGATATATATATATATATATATATATATTATATTAATATATCTATATATATATTATGTCGATATAATCACAATAATTTAAGTCAAAACCAATTTAGTCTATCTAACTTAGAATCTTGAATTGACTAGAGAGTTGATCGACTTTATAATATCAATTATAGAATTGTTTGGGATGGTCAACTAAGTCGACTAGCCCCTACAACATCTTCCCTACTCTTAATTCATTCTTTATGACAAAGACAAGAAGATTTTGAGTCGTACAAAATTTGTACAAAATTTGATACACAATAAAATAAAAAATCTAAATCCTTATAATGAAAAAAAAGTTTGTCCAGAAGGGTGGTTGGCGAATTAGAAGATCTAGTTTCGTCGTCAAATAGAACTTCTTGAATTACATCTGCAAGATTTGCACATAAAAATTCAATTTTACTAGCATTTTTTTAAAATGTCGAAAATTGACCTTAAAGAAAAACCACCATTCTAGTATCAACACTTTTCGTTTTCAAGGTGTTTTTTGCATGCAAATTTCATTTTCACTACCATTTTTAAAACATGTTCAAAATTAACCCTAAAAAAAAAACCATCATTCTAGTATACACACTTTTCGTTTTTACCACTGTTTTTGATGCTTTTTCGGGGCTTTTTGGCCAGAGTTCACGTTTTGAGTTTATAGTTGATGTTTCAAATTTTACATTGTATTACCTTCAGTCCAAAAAATAGATTGAATCCATAGTAGTGAAAGATTGACTAGAATAGTATCAAAAGTCACACTCATGAATCCTTTGGACTACAATCCAAGCCCATGAAAGAAACTTCTTCAAGGAAAAGAAGAATCCAAAATAACATGGTGGAAGGCACAATGGAAATGTAGCTTGAAATTCACGATGCAAAAACAATGTTGGAATAAATTGCAATGGAGACAAGTTCTCAAGTAGTGTGAGGAGGTAACAAGTCTAGGAAATCCCCCCTTGGAAATTCATTCATCGTGAGGAGATCAAAAATATGCCCCAATCCTTAGTGCTACATGACACAATAATAGATCAAGCCCTTGTGTTCCAAAATTCTTTCAGAGCCCCAAATATGAGGTCAAGTCAAACAAAATATTGGAGCACATAGAATTCATGCAAGAAGCTAAAAGTTCATGTTGAACTAAGTATTGGAGTCAAAGGTTTTCTTGTGATGATCTTCACTAATTTAGAGGATCATTCAAGGGCCTCTGAGAATGGCCCTTATTTTCTTAACAATTTTAGCCTCTTCATCTCTTTCTCGATGCTTTGCTTCAACCTCGAGAAATAAATTTTCCCTCGAGAAAGAATTTTTTTGTCTTAGGAGAGCAAGATCCCCATAGAAAGATTCAAAATTTGAAGCCTTAGCTGAGCAAGATCCAGTGCAATAGTATCAAAATTCATGTGAGGAATCCTTGCAACCACAACTCGAGGCTATGCAAGCCACTTCTACGAAAAAAGGAAAAACCCACATAACACACTCGAAGACATGACACTTATGGAGCCTCAAATACATGATGTAATGATAATGTTAGAAGAAATCAATGGAGACGAGTTCTCTAGTAAGCTCAGAAGACTTGGATGAGGTGGAAGTAGAGGAGAAAACCCTCTCAAAGATACTAGAGTAGCTACAATGCCAACGACCGAGTTTAATTTTCAAGGTGCAAATGGCTCTTCTCAGACAATCATATCTTGGCATTCAATTCACCTTTTTGGGGAGAGTGTCGATTCCCACAACTCCTCATCACTGTTCTCATTATTTGGATTCAAGAGACCCCCTCAAACCAATCCAAGGATACAAATGCTTGGGGAGGAAAACTCCACAAGAGATAATACAATAGATAGGGAATATTTTCTCCAATTCATGCAAGATTAGTTTGCTTTCAAAGGTGTTTTTCCCCAGCCCTCACTCTCAATGAAAGTGATTTTGTGGAACATAAGGGCTCTCAAAAACAACGGAAAATAGAGACTACCTAGAGAAAAAATTAATAAGGAAAAACCTAGGAATATCATCTTGCATGAGGTAAAGGTTACTAGAGTGAGCGTGAGGTAAATGTTGTTAGAGCGAGCATGGAGGCTCTAGTGGAGTAATGCTAGAAACGTTGTGAGTCAATCTCCCTTGGTTCTCAAGGAACAATGATGGGTCTATTAATCCTATTACACCCCATGGAAGAAAATTTTCATGACTCATTAGTAGCCCCTATGATCTTGTCTAAAAAATTTCAACAAGTCATATCAAACGATATGGGTTTCTTAATCGCAATATATGGGGCACATCTACTACGGACAAAATTTCCTTTCTAAAAAAACTCATAAAGCTTTAGTAGTTGCATTTGAAATAGAAATTCATCATTGGAGGGGACATCAATATGATTTCCTTGCACAGTCCTTCAAAGATGTAATTAGGAACATGCACTTAGCTTAGATAGAAATGGTAAATGGAATTTATACTTGGACAAGAGTAAAGGAGGTAGGCATAAGATAGCCTATCATCTCGACATGTTTCTTATCTCGAAATCATTGCTGGAAAAATACCTCCTTTTGGAAGCTTCCATCCTTTCGAGTGCTCCCATGGACCACTCACGAATATTGTTAGAATTGGACCTCAAAGAAGCTACTAAAAAATAACGAGACGAGTGGCGTATAGTGCTAGAATTGGACGTCAAAGAAGGTGCTTAAAATTGAACATTCATATTTGACAGTTTTTTATTAATAAATCCATCCTTTGTGGAGAAGTCCAAGCAGTATTAGTGAGACATGGATAATCCAAGCCTCTCCCCATATTCAACTTTCAACATTAGTTAAAAAATCTAAAAGTTTTAATTAAAAATTGGGCAACATCTTCGAGAAAAAACAAAATATGGAAATTGAAATGCAATGAATTCAATAAAAAATTTCACTTTTAAGGGTGGTCTAAATATTTTTCAAAGACGTAGGGGGGGGAGGTTGTTAAAACGATAGAGGAATGATATAAGCAAGAGGAGACTTTATGGAGGAAAAAATTGAGGATCTCATGGCTCAACGAAGGGGACAAGAACACTCAATTTTTCCACAAACCAATGTTGAAACACAAGAATCATAATTCTATCTTCCCACTTACCATTCAGAATTGACACCAACTCTCTTATCATAGGGATATTGAAAATTAAATTACTTCATTCTACAACAATCTCCTTAAAAAACCTAACCCTAATAGATTACAATCCATGGAGAAAGACGATCGCCTATATTATAAGATTGGTCATTGAAGATCAAAACACGACTTTGATGAAGGAAATTACCTTGTAGGAGGTTAAGGAAGCACTAGTAAAAACTGAGAAATTGGTGACTAGGTGATAAAAAAGTTAGTCACCATAGCTTTTCCAAGTGATATACTACCAAAAATGAGAAATATTGAGTGACCCAACTAAAAGAGAGATGGATTGTTATACAAATTTTGCATAAAATTTGAGAACATAGTTTCTTCTTCAATTTTTATGAGAGAAAGATCTCTATGAAATGTTAGAATGGGGAAAAGTGGGCCATCCCCATCTTATTATACCCACATTTTATTTTATTCATCCAAGGAAGGTTCCGCATGTGGTTTAAGTGTGGATTTCTTTGTAGAGTAATCATTTTATATTTCCATTTCTCCTTCCCTGCACCCTATATAAGTGTCTTTTGTAGCCAACCATGGCCTACCCAATGTAAGAGGGTAACCACTGAGATTTTTCTTTGTGTGTGAGACAATGAAATAAGATGGGTACTCCCATGAATCAATGGATACATTTATATCTTCCAATATTCCTTCTAGACATATAATTGAGGTATCTGCTAGCTGCAAATAATGGGATTGTGCCTAAGAGATAACTGAAAGTTTAATATAAACATAGTGCCCTTGATGATGACATTAATAGATACTCCATTTTCGATCAAAGTTTTATTAATGGAAGTATCATATATATAGACAATCACAAGAGGACTTGTGGGCTCAACATACTTTGGATGTGTAGGTTTCTCGTGCATGATATCAAAAGGTTGTCCCATACATGAATGGTAGGATGATTCATTTTCTTTCTTCCTAGCTCTTTGATACATGATTCGTTGCTGAAGCTTTTGTAAATTGGCATTTAATTTGATGGCTCTAAGAAGGAGAATCTTTACATAAATATTTCTAAGCCCTCCGACAAAGTGGTTGTAGCTTGATGGGCTTCTTATCTTCCAATCTTTGTGGAAATGGTGGGAAAGGAGATGAAATCCTTGTTGCTTGTTGTTCTTCTGCATTCTATTCCTCCTCTTGATCTCAGTATTCCCTTTGGGTTCAACACTTTCATAATCTTCAATAATGACAAGAGGTGGATGATTATAAGTTTTTTACCCTAACCTAAGGTTAAAACCATTGATTTCAACCAAATTCAATATTAATTCAAAAAATTGGAAGGATTGATGTTGTAGAGAGGTTGGGCCTGTAGATTTAAATTGCTTATGTAATATGCTAGAACAAAAGACTTGAATCTACTCTACTCATGAGCGAAAACAAAAATTGTTCGATAACATCGTGAAGCAAAAAAAAGAAGAATTTAAATCACACATAACACAATATTTTTACTGGGGAAAGTAATAGCTAAAAACCATACTATTTGTTTATTTCATTGATGAAAATATTTCAGTAGAAAATATAATGCTTGTTCAACCTGAAAAATATCTACACAAGTACAAATTATCTGATTGCTTCACAACCCAACTCAATCTAGTACTTGGACAAATCTGTTGTTTTCCAAACTCCTACTTCATTGTGTAGTTTCCTAGGGAATTGGGCCACATTTAATTGGGAAAATCCATCACCACAACTATGCAATCCATTCATACGACTTTTACTGATTGCATGCACCGTTTGTATAACTTAGAAAATTATACAACTGATAGTACAATGTCCTTGAACTCTTATATCAACTGGGTCTTCCTCTGAAGTGACATGCATGAGCTATTTTGAGTGAATTATGAGTTTTCTTATTGATCATTGCATATGAATTAAATCCAATTTAATTCACTTGACCACTCACTATTTCCTCTAATGTTTAGAACTATTTTAACTGAATTTAACTGAGTTAAAATGAATTAAATAATTAGAACTCAATAAGAACTCAACATGGGCCCCTAAATTTCAAGGATCACTCTACATGACTCTAGATAGACTTCCAACTTGAATTTACTGAGCCAACTAAGTCAACTTAACTTAGTTAATTTCTAGAAGTTTCCATGAGAATGGAATTACAATTTAATTCCCAATTTAAGTCAAGGAGAAATTAAATTAGGATTTTCTTGTTGTTATTTTTAAAACTCCCTCTCAACAAGAAAGAGATTATCTACTACCGTGATCGTGCCTCTTTGAAACTTGAATTTTCGTCTTGACAATGCCTTTGGAAAAATATTTGCATCATACTCCTCTGTACTAATGTATTCGAGCAACATGATTCTCCTCTGAGCATAATCTTGGAGATGGTGGTATTGGATGTCAATATCCTTGGACCAATCATGAAAAATTAGATTTTTCATAGAGTTTGATACAACTCTGATTGTCAAAATAGATAATTGTTGGATCGATCTGTTGACCAAACAAACCAACAAGAATATTCCTCATCCAGGTAGCCTCACAAGCTACTTGACTAACAACCATGTACTATACTTCTGTTGAGCTGATAGGAACTGTTCTCTGCTTCTTCTTGTACCAAGAAATTGATACTGACCCAATACTAAAGATTCCTATAATGTAATCTTCATGTTGGACAGAATCCCTACCCAATCTACATATGTGAAGCCTTAAAGCTTCACTCCCTCTGTCTATCTATACGAATTACCAAACGGAGTGGTGCATCTCAGGTATCTCAACATATTTTTAGCATCCTTCCAATACAATTTAGTTGGAATAACCATGTCTTGCCTAATTTTGTTGACTGCAAAACACATCTATGGTCAGGTGTTCACCAAATACATAAGTGAAACCACAAGATTTCTATAAATAGCAGCCTCCACTTCTACACCTGAAATAACATCCTCTTTCCTCTAGTTACTAGCTAAAGGAATCTTCATGTATTTTTTTCTCTCCATGTGGAACTTCTTTAGTATCTTGTTGGCATACATGCCCTGAGAGACAAAGAGTTCCTCATCTCTTTTCCATGCCTCCATACAAAGAATGTAATGTATGAGCCCCAAGTCTTTCATCTCAAATATCTTGTAAAATCCTCTTTTTAAGACTTGATCAACTTCTCATCACCTATCAAAATCAAATCTTCGACATATAAAACAATAATCAACAATCTACCTTCAACCACAATATGGTAAATGTTCGGATATGCTTCACTATTGGTGAAGCCCAGCTTGAGACAAGGTGCTTATTTCAATCCATGCAATCCTTGCTTGAGTCTCCACACATGCGGCTCTCTGTTGAAGGTCTCAAATTCTTCTCGCTGCTCAATATACACCTCTTCCTCAATCATGTCATTGAGGACTGTCGACTTTACATACATCTAATGTATCTTCCATCTCATATATGCTAAAAGTGATAGAATATATCTAATTGATGAGTACCTTGCTACAAGAGAAAAAGTCTCATCGTAATCAATTCCCTCCAACTAAGAGAATCCTTTGCCCAAAAATCTAGTCTTATGTTTCTCCACACTCGCATGTGATGAGCCTCATAAATGGGTAATTATATGGGATCATTTTACCTCCTAACCTAGTCAAATAAACCATTCTCTTAGCTTATTGTATGATTTTTTTATTATATTTATGCTTATAGAGTGAGTTGAGTTAGTTATTGTGCCATGTGGTCTAACATGTATTTAATGCAGATTATTGATGAGTTTTGAGGTCAAAGTCAAGGATCCAATGGACAAATGGCAGCAATAACTCAAAGTGGAAAAAGGAGAGGAATTTTATTTTTATGTTTTATTTTAGTTTGTAGATTAGGTTCTTGTTAGATGCATTTCTTTTATGGTTAAGAATAGGTTGTTTTTGATGATTCAATAGTTTCCTTCTATTTGTGCTTTCTATAGCAGGTTAAGTAGTGATAAAAAGAAGATTCAAAAGGCTTGAAAGAGTGCCTTGGCCTCTCTTCTTCCCTTTGGGACTATTATTTGAGGCAAATACCCTCTTGTTGTCCCAAAAACACAAATTTCCCTCACTCATATGACTTCTAGTGTTTGCAGCTTTTTAGTAGGTTAATAGTCCAGTTTTTCTTTACATGAGATCTTCTTCATCATGCTTAACTCTTTATTTACAATAGTATTCTTTCATGCTTTCCTTTCTTGCAAAATTTCTCAGCATTTCCTTTCATAAATCATAGTTTAGACTATTTTGATGCAAAACTCTATTTTCCTATATGCACTCATTTCATTACTTGCTTGATTTCCTTGGTTGACTGTCAATTTATTTTATGCATATGATTTGTTTTAGTAGTAGGCTAGCCTATTAGCCATCCCATCCTCCATCTCATCCATGCCCTTTAGTTACCTCTATTTTCCACACAACTTCTTCCTCTCTCCTTGAGCAAACCCAATCATCTTTCTATCTCCTGGTTATTCTTGGTAGACCCTAGGTTCCCTAACACCTCATTCCATCCTTCATCCACCTTCTCCACCCACTCTCACACCCTCAAAATAGTGAAAACTGCTCTCGGACTCCTCCTGTAGGCCTCTTGCAGTTGCCCTATTTTCCTCCTGTAGATTTCCAGTGTCCTCTTGTAGATTTTCCTATAGGGTTTATTTTGAAGGACAAGTGTGGGAAAAGCCTCCAGAAGGCCACCTGGGACCTCTTAGGACCCATCCACACCATCCTACATCATCTTAAGTCCCAAAACCACCCTCCAACGTACCTATTCACTAGCACTTTCACACACAATAAATTACATGCATGTCAAGTTCACATAAAAATACATAAAAATCCAAAAAGATGTTTTGTGCTTATTTACTTCAATAAATAGCTTTGTTAGATTCTGTTTACTTCCTTGAGTAGGTAATGGCATCCATTTCATGGTTTTCATAGTGATTTCTGCAAAAGTAGGATTAGTTAGTTAATTAGGGTTTACTAGGTTTTCTTTACGTTTCAGTCTTTCTCCTTTCTGTAGTTAAAGTAGTGTTTGTAGAGTAATATTTCTCTCCTTTCATCACATATAGATCTTCTTCTAGAATCCATACAATTTGGCTTGATCTCCTAGTGATCTTGCGCCGGCTAACCAAGTGACAACCTGTAGTAAGAACTGGTGCTTGCGCATACAACACTGATGCTTCCAAGTTTGTTACGAACTACCGTGTTGATAAGAGTAAAGTAGGTAGCCCAAGAGTTGCAGCATTATTGCTGCAATACTGGTGCTCACCACTTTTTTTCACTGTTGCTGGGGAAGTGTCAGAGTATTCTGTGATTACTGCTTTCTTCTATTTTCTATTGCAACATTCTCCTAATAGTTTATTTCAGCAAAAGTAGACTAGTCATTTCTCTTCATTCAAGTTCTGCATTTCCTTGGTTTCCTCTTCAATTCTGTAAATTTCATTTCCGCAAAAGTAGACTAGTCATTTCTCTTCTTTCAAGTTCTGCATTTCCTTGCTTTCCTCTTCAATTTTACAAATTTCATTTCAGCTAGTTGCAATTTGTTTTGTTCAATAAATTTCAGCTTCTGCAGGTACTATTATTGTGGGGAAAAAGAAACAAAAAACAACCAAAAAATATTTCCTTTCATGCCTCGTAGGAATAGAGATAACTTAGGAAAAAACTTTCCCAACACCCCCACTACTTCACACAGCCAACCTTCTCTCTTCTTCAGCAACTGTGTTAGACCCCTATACTACTAGTGTAACCCTTATTGTTATTAGTACAACCCACTTATTATATTGATGTACCCACATAGTGCCCATATTGTTACTATTGTACCCCATATAAGCCCACTAATGTTACTATTGTGGCTTCATATTATTATTTTTAGGTCGGCTGGGGTATATTGTGA
>APFE030570651.1:837-22690 GCA_000404065.3 Pinus taeda
TCTCGATAGTTTGAGGAGTGGTAATTTCAACCAATGTATTACAAGATAAGGTTGGATTCATTTCTTCTTTCTCGATGTGATCTTTCATTTCTTGCACCTTTTTCTTCTTGATATGTCCTTCTATCTTGAGAGTTTGAGGAGTGGTAATGCTTGCCAATTCTTTACAAGATATGGTCTGATTCATTTCTTCTTTCTCTAGGGTGGGGTCCTAGCGTATATCCTCTTCTTTTGATGTTTCTTGATCCTTTTCTTCTTCATCTTCATACTCTATGTAAAATAATTTCTTCTCAACACACTTATGACCTTTAGTGCATTTGCTATCACAATTGTAACAAAGCCCTTTTTCTCTTTTTTCTTCCAATTGTTGTGGTGTAACCCTTGTAGGTTGTGGAAGGCTAGGAGAAAAACACTTCCATCTTCATAGCTGTGAGGGTTAGAATTCATTGTTGCCATAATTTTACTTTCTAGTATGTCACAAAGCCCTTTTACTCTTTCCAATTGTTGTGGTGTTGCTCTAAAGAAGGTGTTGCTCTTTGTATCCCCATAATGTGCTATCATTTCCTCTGTGAGAATTGACCACGTAACAAGTCGTTTACGAGAACAAAGCCCTTTATACCATAAAAATTGATCTGGTTCTAAATATGAAGATGCAATACATACCTTTTGTAACAGTGCTACACCATGTAGATCAAAATATTGCTCCATTTGACATATCCAATTTACCGGATCCTTGCCATCAAACTTCCTCATCTTGCTTTTTCTTGATTTTAGGAGCTCGATCTTGAAATGATGGTAACTTTGTACTTTCAGATCTTTAAGTTCTGAAACTCTGACCTGTAGTAGTCCTCTGTGTCCTCTTTCCAATGCCACAAGTCTGACCCAAATTGGATTCTCCAAGGAAGAGTTATGCGAAATCTCCCACAGTGACTTGATTAGAGACTAGTTCAGTAGAGCGAAATTGTACGACGGGCCACGAGTCACTTTTTGGACCTTTGGATCTGAAAAACGCACACAAGAAACTACAGTCCGTCCTCTTTCTGCACCTTCTTACGAAATTTCAATCCGATCCCCAGAGAGAAAGTTATGACGATTTTCCCCAGGTCACTTGTTTGGAATGTAATTCAGGAGTCTGCAAAAAGACCACCTTCCTCAGATTCATATCTACGCAAATATCGCGTGAAAATAGCTCTGAAATTCGGACCCAAGGGTTCAGCCGATATTTCTTCTCAAATGGTTTTTTTGCGATTCCTGAACGTCACAAGAAAAAGTGTATAGCGAAAAATTCCACATGAACCTGTTGTGGAGCAGCGAAACCCTAGAACCAAAGCTCTGATAACCAAATGTTATTGAAATCCAGCTCAAGAAAAGATAGAAAAGATAGATCAACGCCTTAGAATTCAGCCTCTTCGAGGGGGCAACCTCCTTTACATTACATAAATGAACAATTCTTGGATGATACAAATGAAAAGACCTCCTTTCTATATATAGGAGTCTAAGGGGTCATAACATAATCAGAGCCGACATAACAATAATAATGTAAGGGCACAATAATAACAATAGTGGGCTTCTATGGGGCACAATAGTAACAATATGGGCACTGCATGGGTACATCAATATAATAAGTGGGTTGTACTAATAACAATAAGGGGTTACACTAGTAGTATAGGGGTATTGTCAACGAGAAAATTATAAGAGGAGGCTTGAGTGTCACTTGGAGAATACACCAAGAGATCAGGATTTCGAGTTTCTCGAGTTGGGTTTGTTGAGAAAGTTGAGAGAGTGATCAAAGTTGCAGCTGAGGGGCAGTGAATACAGAATAAGAGAGGCAGAGATAACACCAGGAGGATCAATGCAATAGTTGGAGAGAGGGGAAACAGCCAAGGGTTCACGTCGAGCCAGCCAGGGCTCACGTAGAGGTAGCCAGGAGATGCGCAGTGCCTCAGAGGGCCAGCATGGGTGGCGCAGAGGGCCAGAGGGCTGATGCAGGCCAAGCCGGAGTGATGCTGGGCCAAAGAGAGGTTGACGATGGGGTTTCATGGGGCATATTGGAGCTGTGGAGCTGCCAAAATGTTTATATGAGGTTTCAGCTGAAATATCTGCTTCCGAGTATAGAGGTGATACTGTCGAGATTTTTCTTTGTTGGGTGAGCCGGATTTGGCACCCAGATTGTATTTTGAAACTGCTTAATAAATCAAACCCTTAGATAGCTATACCGATTTTCACGCATTGGGTTTTTCCGAGGACATTAGTCCAAAAACAATGGTGTCACTTGTGTGCTTGTTTGTATTTCCTTCAGTTGATGATCTGTAATGTGTTGAGCATGTACTTGTTTTTATTTCCAGTATTTACATGGTAAATAACTTGTTAATTAACAAAACAAGTAGGCAAGAATAAATCAGTAAAGTGCATGAAGGGTTTCTATTGTGTCAGACTTAGAAATTCCAACAATTCCGTTATCTTCTTCCCATTTCTTTTTATCCCTCTTTTCTCTAATAATTCTACTGTTGCAAAACTCAAAAAAAATAAATATCTATAAAATCAATGTCATTTTGCAGCTAATCTTCCATTTTGTAGTTGATTTCAAAGGCCATAACGGTCTACATTTAGAGAACCTGCAACAAAGGAACATCACAATTACAATAGGTATGTAGAATGTTAAATTATTTTCATATAAGGGACATTAGATTTTAATTCATTGGATGACTACATTACAAGGCTTGATCAATTAACACCACTTGCTATTATATCTCTATATCATAACCGTTATAACCCTATCCTATAATCATACCTCAACCTGTCACATCAAATCCATTTAAAATTGTCGAAGTTTTAACGATCCTATAGAATCAGATCTTGGAATCATGGGAGTTATGTGAAATAGTCTAGTCCTATTATGAGTTGAATACCTCGCAAGCACCTTATTTCATCATCATTCCACCTCTATTTCATACCACCACCATCCAGCTCTTCAAACCTTCCTCTTATAAAGCTTCCATCACCTATGTAAAAAAGAAGCAGCCTAGGACTGAGACTTCTCTCCACCATGGGTGTTATTGTTTGATCATAACCTAATGGAGCCAAGTTCCTTCAGGCATATCCATGAGTTAGAGAACGATTATAGCAAGTTGTTTGGCTCAAGTGCTTTGAAAAGTTTGATGGGAACGAGGCAAAGGTTACCAAACCTATTTCTCGGTATTTTGACGGGGTGGAGGCATAAATTGGCGACATAAAATTTATTCTGACATAATCTATAGTGGTAGAAGCTACATAATTACCCAAAAACAGAGAGAGTTGGCTTAAAAACAGGAAAATCAAGGAGAAATAATGGATAACCTTCCTTAGAGAGCCAGGTATGGACATTTCTATCTTTAAAAAGGGAATTCCAGTCACAACATTGAAAGGAAAATGGAGGAATTTATTGTTAGTTATTCATAAATTCTTAACCTGTGAAGGAAAATTTGAAACCATGTTCTTTTATGGGAATGAGATAAATTTTCCATGTTTATTACTCTGTAGTCTTAAGAAGATGGCCTCTAGTGTGCGGTGAGAATAAAAAATTCCTTGATAGTTCCCTATATCATCATGGACTCATTAAAATCATCATATAAGCACACCTAGAAGCCAAAGGAGATAATTGGCAGAGTTTTCTAGTTCACAACCACTTTGTAGAAGCCCAAGAAGAGGAAACAAGTATAACATTCAAAAGAACTCGACACAGGTCACTCACAAAACCTAACCCTGAAGATGATAGTGAAAAAGAGGGTTCGACTCATAATGAAACATAATCATTAGAAGACTCACTTGAAGATGATACCCCTCTTTCTCAGTTTTTGGAAAAAATAAAAAGTAAATGTTAGAAGAAATAAATCTAGCTCAAGTGCCAAGCTACCTAAAGGAAAAGATGAAGGACCAGAGGATAAGAAACATGAAAAAACCAACAAAAAGAAAAGCACCTAGAACATTGAAGAATCAGGAATAAAGTTTAGAAGAAGCACGCAAGTTTCTAAACTCTTGAATGTGCAGTCTGTAGAAGTAGTTGATCTTAAAGAAGAAAATTACAAAACACCACCTCAAACTCTGAGTCCAACAAGGAAGACACTAGATATTGATCCAGGACAACAAGAAATCTATGGTTATGTGGAATCCTTGGAGCAAAGAGTCCAACAAAAAGAAGATACATTCACTGAAGAAACACCTTCGTCAGATAATATTCCCAAAAAATAATACATAATTGACGATGTTTTAAATCAAGATATATATGAGCTGGAAGTTCTCAATAAACATATTAAACAAGAACATGAAGCAGTAAAGGTAAAAAGATATTGAGGACTCAAAATGACAATATAATTTTTCACTTTTGTCATTAAAGAACAAGCAACTCAAAGCAAACAATAGATTCCTCAAAAGCAAAATCAGAGGGTTACAGAGCAAAATCTTAATGAAGAAACCAAGGGCATTGTTTAGTATCAAGAAGAGAAAGAAAAGCACTCGTCTGGATGTTCTAGCACAAGCTTAAGAGATAATACATTGAAGGAAAGAAGGAGAAAATTTTTAAATTTTGTTGCATGAGGACATGCGAAACCTTTGGTGTGGGGGAATGTTGAAGTTCAAAATCGTTCTCTTTTTGAAAATCCCTTTTCCTCTCTTTTATCCTTTTCATGACAATTTTGTTGGTGTTTCAGTCCAAACAAAGTCATCGTAGATATGCTCAAGCATCCAAAAGGTATTAATCATCCATGTTTTAGAATCTATTGCTTCTTTGTGAAATATAATTGAAACATTTCTACAGCTACAAAATTTTCTCATTCCGTAGCTAAGGAAGAATTCTGTAACTATCTCCATGGTTAGATAGGTTCTTGTACACCAGAGAATGAATGAAAGGTCCTAGCAAATGGAAAATGGTCCACATATGAATATCCACCTGTCCTCATGATATGGAAAATCATATAGATCGAGAGATCTAGAAGTCAACTCTAGCTATGACATTTGAGCGATAAGGAAAATTTCGAAGAAAGTTCATGGCAAGATTAGGCGATTGTGGAAATGATGTAGAAGCTGATGTGTTCAATCAAAAGCCCTCATGATTTTCTCTTTCTGTGGCAAATCATGTGGAGAAAGAATTTTATATTAATTCTACTTCTTAATTGTGAGATTAGCCAAGTTACCTCTCGACATTGGACTCTTATTTTTTTATTTTAATAAAGATAGTATAAAAATCCTTGAGGAGAGTTTGAGAAACAATAGTGATTATTGGTTGAATTGAGGCTTTTGAGGGTTTAGTTGACCCTAGTCCCTATTCAAATGTAAACGTTGTCCTAGTTAGCCATTGGAATCTCTGCTCTAAGTATTTAATTGGCAAAGATAGATCTGATTTTTCAACTTGTCTTGATGATGAACCACACTGGTTGGTTCGAAACGCGTCGACAATGATTTTCTGAATGTGATTTACGCTAAAATATTTATTCTTATAGTAGTGATTATTGTCAATTATTAAAGTTATTGTTGAAGATTTTTGCGATTAATATGATACTCTGTTTTTGAACAAATGTGTGGTTGAGTGAATTAATTTGGTGACAAACTTGCACTCAACAGGAGGCCCCCCCTGCCACCTAGAGAGTTGTAATGGTAAATTATTTTTTGTTCATGTTTACTACGATTTTATTGCCATATATTTCTCTTTCATTATAATCAATCAATGCATTTTATTCAACAATTTCTAGGCTAATTTCTCATTGTTCATAATAAACAATGCTTATGAAACACAAAAAGATTTACTTTTCATAATTTATTTATTTTATAAGTTTCATTTCATTGCTTAATTAATTCGCCAAGTAATTTCATGAATGATGAACAGGTTAATTTCGAAGTTTATTTGTTCACACTAGTAATCCTTTGAAGTTATTGGATGAATCGATATTTTGTTGAAGAAGTCTAGTTCCGATTTATTTCCTTTCTGCAAGTAGCATTAAAATATCCTTTCTACAAGTAACATTAAAATATCCTTTCTACAAGTAGCATTAAAATTTCCTTTATGAAAATTAGAATTAGAATTTTCATTTTACAATTAGAATAAGTTGTAATTTTAATTTCATAGATTAAATTTCAATTCAATTCAACAATTAGATTTCATTTTGTTTTGAAGTTGTTTTAATGGAAAGAACATGTGCATGGTAACAGTTTGATTTAATGTAACACTCATTATTCAGATCAGTTTCATCTTTTAAAAGCCAAAAATAGAACTCCTAGCATATATTGTGCACATGACTTCATAAGTACAAGAACCTTGGTTGACAATTAATGAATTAATTTGATGCCAATTAAATTGCCCAACATTTTGGTGTCGTTACCGGGGAACTGTATATAGGATACCATTCTTGGTTTCCATATCATTTTATATGCATTCAATCTTGTAGATGTATAATTAAAGCATGATAAAAGTAATTTAGAAAGCATGAATAGAGAAAGGGATTCTAGGGGGTAGATTTGTAATTAGAGGTATAAGTTCAATTCCAACATCACCACTCACTCTTGCTAGACCTTGTAGTGCCACAACATCCACCGAGACTCGCATTCCATCCATAGTAGGTAGACATAAACTTCCTAAGATATATCGATCTGAAATACAACTTAGAGATTTTCCAAATCCTTCTAATGAAGTTGTAGTTGAAGAACCCTCATCCCCAACATAAGGAGTAATATTTCTCTCTTCCACTGGAGAACAACTCTTAGGATAAGAGCTAGAGGCACCCAGTGAAGAAGAGGAAGTTTATTTTGATATATCATTATTAGAGGAACCAAAAGAAGAGATAGATAGTCCTATCATTGAACCTTATATCAGCTCCGAAGAATCTAGAATGGTAGGGGAAGGGGAAGGAGAAGTACATATTATAAATGGTGTAATATCCCGTTTCAGAGATATTCCCCAAAACCCCAGTAAACTCCAACCAAATACGCACAAATGATATAATAACCGGGAAGCTCAAAATGATAAAAATAACAATGGTGCAACATATAATAATGTAAACATGAAATGCAGAGACTCGAGAAATGCAGAGAGAAATGCTAAGCCATTTTATTATACTGAGTAATGGAATGAGTACAAGAGGTGATCAGAAAGATGGCACCTCAACTTTTACCAGGCAAGTGAAGAAATACACTCAGAATAGCAAAGGAATGGCCTCTCTCTAAACTGCATGGATGTTACTGGGAAACTGTCGTGCTGTTGCTACTACTGGAAAATCAAATGAGGATTTGGGGCTGTTCCCCTCTATAAATTCTAAAGCTCTAGAATCCGCCCCTACTCAGAAAACCCAGAAAAACCCAGAAAGATTTTCTGAAATGGCCGACCCCCGAAAATCGCCCCCTTGGGGAATCACGCAATCCCTCAAGGCTCTGTGTTGCCACTGAGTAGAATCCTCCAAAATACTGCTTGAAACTCTGCCAAACTCCTCCAGTAAACCCCCCATCCAGAACTGCCCCAAGAAAAACTACGTCCCTCTTTCTCAAGACTGCATAGTCCTCCAATGCTCAGCTCCACCTCAGTGCCAAATATCAAAACTACTGCAAAAAGACTGCTGGAACTACCTTGCCCGAGTAGGCACTCGAAGTCCCCTAGGGCTAACGGTGAGATCTCCGAACAGAGACACTCAGTGCACTAAATAGTGCTGTAGACAGGCTAAACAACTAGCATGCTCCAAGTCGAAGTGACTAGCTCAAATGCTCATAACTGAATGCCAAAATGAGGAGGCTCCTCTCTCCTTTATAACATTGGCCTTTCTCAATCCCAAGGCTCACCTCCTCCAACATAATCTCCTCTTGCCACGTGTTCCTTTTCCCATCTGCGCGGTCCCTCCAAGTGTCTGCGTGGGCCCCATCACTGCGTGGTCCTTTGTCCCCCTTGGCTCCTCTTTAAGTCACAATGTTGTGCTACTAGGAAGTGACTTTTATTATAAAAGTGAGTTGTGTCCCCTTTTCCCCATCTTTTTATTTACAAATAACTATAGAAGGCAAAATTGAGCAAAATCGAATATTCCAATTAGCCATGGCTAATTAGGAATATTACAAATGGTGAACCTAAGATTGGAGGTGTAAGAGGAAGAGGATGAAATGGAGGAGGAGGTGGATGATGAGTTGGTAGAGGAGGTAGGGGAGAAACAGATCCATATGGATTTCCTATATTTAATGAAGATACCACAATCATAATGAAGAATATATCACCTTCTTTTCTTCCTAATTTTCAGGTCTTAGGAACTGAGGATCCATAAACATTTCTTTTTGAGTTTGAAGTATTAGGTAGATCCTATGATTATTTACTTGATACTCAAAAATTGAAATTATTTCCAGCTACTCTAAAAGATGGAGCACTTAAATGGTTCATGGGACTAGGGACACATTGTATTAGAACATGGGAAGAAATGAAAACAATGTTCCTAGAATAATATAAAGATTATTGCATGTCCCATAACCTTAAGGATGAAGTCTTTAGTATGATGAAAAAGTAGTATTAGAGCCTTGAAGACTTAGTTGAAATGTTTTTTTACAATGTTAAAAGGGCTAGGATGCATGAACTAGATGAGGAAATATTAATAACTATTTTGCTAAAATCTATAAGAGATGAGTGCATTGACCTTCTCAACTTAATGGGTAAATGAGATATTTCTCAACTTTCATTTGGTGAAATTTGTGATTTGTTTAAACATATTTCAAGATTGCTAGGCTAGAACTAGTAAGAATCGAAGAGATCATGTCATGTCAAGAGTTAGTAAATCTGCAACTAGAACAGTGAGTAGAGCCAGTATAGGTAATTTTCTTGATAACTTCAAAGCATATGTTCTTGGGAATCTTAGTGAACAACTAGATACTCTCAAAATAAAAAACAAACAAAAAGATGAAAATGTTGCATTATCTATTTTATGTACTAGGTGTAGGAAGAAACATGCTTTGAGAGAATGTCCTCTTGATAGTGTAGAAATATGTATCATATGTGCTTGAAATCATGATACAAGGGAGTGTCCCTCAATACTTGCTCTTAAAACTCCCTTTCAGAATGAACTTGGAACAAGCCAAGCAAAATCACTTTGGTTTGTTGCTAAAATATCATGGAAAGCCCAATAACCAAATATGACACAAGGCTTCAACACTCAATACCAATCTAATGCACAACAACAAAATAATTGGACTGCACCTATGTCTTGGAAATCTTGTCCTCCACAATCTCAAAATCCATCTTGGGGACAAGGTTGGAAAAAATCTTATGGAATAAATCCTCAATATCCCCAGTTTCAACAATATTATCCCATGTTTCCACCTCAATATTATCCGCCTCAACCAAACCAAACCCCTCAATTTCAAGCCCAACCACGAAATCAACAACTTTTATTACCATCCGCTCCATTTCCAAAAAAATCCAATCAACTGCCTCCTCAACCACTCCTAAATCCAAATAATAAAAATCAACAAGTTGTCTACAGTATGGAAGGTCAAAATTTTCAGGCTTGTATGATAGCCCTGTTAGGTCTAAACGATGTTCAAATTAGATCTGGTAGGGTTTTTCAAAATAAGTCACCGAAAATTGTCATTAAAAAATCTAAAGAGGATGAGGTTCTTGAAAAATATATAATTCTTGATCAAGAAAAGACCCCTCCAAAGGAAGATATTCCTATACATTTGAAGGATGACCAAATAAAGTCGGCTCCTACAGTTCCTCTAGTAGAACAACCTTCTATTAGCTTACAAGATCCACCTTTTCCTAAAAGGCAAAAAATTGATAAAGGAATATAAAGGCAAATTGTTTTAGTAGGTTATGATATGCTAGATGGACTAAAGAATGTTTGCATCAAAATTCCTTTGCTTCAATCTATAAATGAAATACTGATATTTGCAAAAACTATTAAGAAGCTATGCATTAGAAAACCAGGAAGGAAAAGAAAAGATGTCAAGAAAATCCAATTGGTAGGAAAAATTGCTAATATTATGATGGGGAAACCAATAGTTCAAAAATATCTAGATCCAAGTGGCTTTATTGTAAAAATTTACATGAATGGTATTGAGATTCCAAACACTTTGATTGATTTAGAAGCAAGCATCAATATCATGAGCAAAAAAACTATGGATAAATTAAAGCTTCTAAATCTTCAATATACCCTTACATTATTGCAATTAGTAGGTAGATCTGTTATTAAACCTAACGGTATATTAGAAGATGTATCTGTTTCTTAGATTCTTGGGAATATCCTGTTGATTTTATGATTTTAACTCCCAAGAATAATTTAGGAGGCTATCCATTGATCCTTGGTATACCTTGGTTAGACCTAGGTTGTAAGCAATATTGGGAGGGGGAATGTAGACAAGAACCACATAGGGGTATACTAAGGAAATGTAGGGAAACCTCAAACACTAACGATTGACCCATAGGGACCTAGCCCGTGATACCCTTTGTAATGGCACTAAAAAAATCCTATTGCAGTAGGTTCTTGGTAGAATTCAAATGAGAAGTGGAGGAAATTGAAAATAGCGTATAAGAGAAACTAGTCTATACACAAGATTTTCAAGAATCAAGGAAACTTAATATCCAAAAATATTATATTTGTATTGCCATGTTCATGCTTTTGTCACTTTGACTATGGGAGTAAAAGGCATCTATCACACTAGAATATTAATCAATATGGATCAATTAATAATATTATAAATAACAAAATTAATCGATGTCATATGGGGATCTAAGGCTATGAGTGACGTGCTAGAAGAGGGAAAGACTACAATGGAAAAGCAAGAGGACTAGGGAAGGATGATAATGAGGACATATCAATAAGAGGAAACTACCAAGGTAAATTAAAGAGTAAAAACTCTCCCTCTTTTCATTAAGGTGGATTCTAACTCTACATTTAAAGATTAGCCTCTGCCATACTATGTCAATGTATTATGTACCTTTCGACGATAGTCATGCTATTACAAACTCCTAAAATTCCTTGGTGAAAACTAAGTCGTTATATATTTGTTTTGAAATGTTAGTATTTTGTTAAGTTCTTAGATGGGAATGACTAAACACATAACAATTCCAATTTTTTTGATAATTATAGTTCAACTTCAACTATACATTTTTAGACTCATGTAACTAGAAATAGATAGATTTATATAATCATGAGGTGCATATTATTCAAAAAGATATACACATAAATACAGTTTTATGAACCTTGATTTCATTTTCCAAGAAGTCTTTTGGACTCCTCATGACTCTTCACATTCACTTATAGCTTGTTACCTTCCTCACGAGTGAATAATCCAAATTTACGTAATCCCTAAGGATTATGTTTTCAACATTCCCCCTTTATCCGAAGGGGAGAATGTGAGTCCAAGAAGAGAGATGAAATATGGAGGTGGATAAGAGTTAATGGATGGATGTGCTCTTTGAATATGGAGGTTTAAGGAAGACCACAAACCAAATTGGTAGTAGAAGATAAATCTTTCTACTGAATAATGGTTTAAGGTTGAGTGCCAACTCTAGAACATGGCTCAAAGCAGTTCGTGGAACAATTATGAATTTGGCTTGAAGCTAACTTCTTCTGCCAAATGGAAATAATCTCTAGTGATGTTTTAAAGATGACCACAAACTATTGAAATGGTGGTTTGAAGATGACCACAATTCGTTTTCTAGTAGAAGCTTTAAGTCTTCAACTAAGTGGTCATTTAAGGAGGATCACAAACCAAATTGTGCTCACGAAACATGAATCTGTCTCTGTCTACAACTCGAACTTTGGCTATAGGCTTTAGCTATTGGTTTTGGTTCTAGCTATGTCTCAAGTTCGCTTGATATGACTTTGAAACTACTAGTTGATTGTTAATCCCCTCCCCCCCCCCACCTCTGTTAGATACAAGGTGAGAAGATGAAAATGTTTCCACTAGATGATGTGACAATTTAACCAATATATCTTCTTTGTGGTTGAATACCATTGTGAAGAAGTGATCCATCTAAGGTGAATCTTTACTCTTGTAGGGTTCTTGTGACTAGAACATTTGTCAGAATGATGTTTAATTTCCATAATGGTCACTAGGGTGGATACCAAAATATTGATCTTTCATGTGGCTAACTCGTTGACAATGTTGGAATTTTAGAATTTGATGTGAAAGTGGAGTAGGTGAAAATGAAATTTCTTGAAGAAACCTTGCACTTTAAAACTGAATAAGTTTGTAATAGTCTAGAATTTGAAATGTCACTTCCTTCTCATATCCAAGACTATGCTGTGTAGATAATTGTTCTTGACTATTATTGTAGGAGTAAGGAAAATTTGTGGGTGTGTCCAGTGCATAATTTGAGAAGAACTTCCAACATCCTCTCAAGTTGTAGTATTAACAACCATTGATGTAGCAAGGAAAACTTGCATGAGATGAAAAAAATCACCATGAGAGAAGAGTTGAGTCTGAGGCTAGTTAGAAAGTTTGAAAGAGTCAAAGCATTCATTGAACCTGAATTAGAATGGTAAAAATGAACCTATGAAGTAGTGTAGGTCATGCTAGCAGCACTTGCAACACCTCTTGCTAAAAGCTGTGAAATTGTACCAAAGTGAGAATGTTGTATTGTTGTGATCTCTACAACAATCCCGTTTTTATTAAATAAAAATGAAAACACTATTCAATTTTTCATTTTAATTGATTTATGAATTTGTTTCTTATCTTTTTATATGTATAGTCTTTAGGTTCATTTAAATTTGTTTTGAAAATTGTAAAAATTATTGATTTCTTGAGTTAATTTTGGTTTTATTTCTTAATTTCTAAAAAATTCCAAATCTAGATGTATTTGAGGTGAATAATTTTATTTATCCCCACATTTTTTCCTATCTAGTATATAGGTATTTGGTCCTTTCAATTGGCTTCTTGTGCACCTTCACATACCTAGCTACCTGGATATTTTTTGTTTCAGGGTATTTTTGAAGTATTGTTTGGTTTTTTATTTAACGATTAAATTAGATAATAAACATATTAAGGTATTCGAGTTTGTGAATAGAAACAAAATAATGACATACTTAAACCCCATACTTAGATTCATGATTTCACTTTTTGTAAAATTATTTTGTTCTATCCAGGGATTCGAACGAATGGACAACACCTACCAATCATTATACTCAGATTCTCGGATTATTGTTGATAAATAATAAAGCTTTTTTTGTTTTATCCGAGACATATGAGGAATGCTTGCTCACTAAGACTTAGACTAAAACATAGAGTCAATTTTGATTTAAATTAAATATTGTCATTTTAAAATAAGAGTGTTCGCTATCTCGGTCATGTGAGGAGTTCTCGTTCTGTTGTATGCTTGGCTAAACTAGATATCATGGTCAAATTTAAGTTGGCGTAAAATTAAATTTTTTACATAAAATAAGCGCACATAATAAAATTTTTAATAAAGGTATCTAGGATTCGGGTCTTCGGGCAAAGAGATAAAATAAAACCTATGTGCATGCTCGGATGACCAATACTCAAATACACATTTCTGAAAACCATTAGGTAGTTATTATATGAGAGATTTGACATGCTTTAATAGAAGAGGAGGTGCCAATACTTCCTTATTTTGTATCCGAAAGCCATTACTTGGTTACACATTTTTAAAAGCCATTAGGTAGTTATTATATAAGAGATTTGACATGCTTTAATAGTATAGCAGGGACCAATTTGTAATTTTTTTTGGGAACCATTTCACATATTAGAAAACGCATAGCATTCCCTTCTCTACGCAAAGATAGCTTTGAAATTCTAAATGTTCACATCGTTATTCATTGCATTTCTAATTTTCTTGAGGAGAAATTTTGTTTTCCAAATTATGTAGCTTATATAAGCTAGTCACTAAGTTAAAATTTGCCATTTTATTTTGAATTCTATAACAAATGAGGTTTTTTAGTTTTGCTGTTTTTCCTTATACAAGTAAAATGGGAAGAAAAAGAAAGTCTTGAGCAACAAAAGGAAAGTCTTGAGCAACAAAGCTTATTGTATAGAAAATCAAAGCAAAGTTGAAAGTAGTAGAACCAGATGATGAACTCTTTGAGGAAAAGAATGCCAACTCTGCATTCTACTCATACACTACATCTTAAACCAATTTAGGTGGCGGTATGTCATGGGAAGATATTGTTGAGTTTTTCGAGAGATACATTGAGAAACATCTTGAGATAAGTAGCTTTGAAGAAGGTTTGGGTTCAAACTCAGAGAATTTCATTAATATGAAAAGAACAAAGTTGCACAAGATTGCAACGAGGCCTGTCATGTTATCATACTATGACATGGTAAGTTGGATCATATCCCACGTTGATATTAGTACTTGTACTATTTTTAATGATGCCAAACAAGTTGTCAGGTCTTGGAGGCTTGAAGTTTTGCAAAATATGTATAAATTGGAGCCTCCTAAAATTTACCTAAACAAGGAATATATATGCACTTTTGAGAAAGAAGTGTTGTTTGAAGAAAAAATTGAGCCTTCTCAATGTCTAAGGGATTGGGTAGAAGACTCAATAACTTTCAAAACTAGAACAAACATACTTTACCCAATCAGAATGTTTAAAAATCCTCATTCATTTGTGATAAAAGTGTTAGCTCTACTATATGAGGAACCAAACCTTGAGAATTCCAAATTAGAATGGGTTCCTTTGTTTCATTGAATTATGGATAAAGCTAAAAGGTTTTTCTAGGTAGATATTCTATCCTAGAATTTGTCAAATCCCATCAAATTATCCCAAGTATGTTCGCAATGTTTTGGCCCATGGTTCTACATGTCAGTATATCTTTTAGATATTGTAGTAACCATTACACCATTTACGACAATGAAATGGAATTGGTCATTGAGTCATTGGCCCATTCACCATTATTACTCTGTTCTTTAGGATAACATATATAGAAATCACTTGTATGATATTTGTCATAATTTTATGCCACCTCTTCATTAAATTCTCTTTGGAAAATCCACCCCCCACCAAGACAATAAAGAGACTCAAGATGCATTAAAGGGGATAGGAGAGAGATTGGTTCACTGATGAAGGTTTTTCATACTTCATAATCTTTGGGTATGAAATCGGTCCTCATTTGTTACCTAAGTTCATTCCAAACAAGCTTGCTTTGAGAGAAATAACTTACCAAATAACCCTTTATGGTATTACCAAAGTATAAGAATTCCAAGAATTAATGGCCCAATTTTCCCATAAAAATCAATCATCATTCTCTCAATCTTAGGTGATCTAGGGGTTCAGTAAAGTGCTAAAAAATGAAAGTGTTTAAAAGTGCTCAAAATTGGTGCCAAAACGTAGAGTTTGCTGTCCTGAATCCAATGCAACTTGAATCGCTCAAAATCGACATCGTATGCTCCATATATCGCATTCTGATAATTTTCCTAAATAGCTAAAAAACAAATTGCAGGTTGAAGTACAAGACTGCTGACTGGGTAGTTCGTACGATGAGTCAGCAAGCTGAATGGGTACCCTCGGGTCAATCACAGGCTGACAAGTGGCCTCTCCGAATTGAGGCACATGGTCAAATTTTGATTGGTCAATGGTTTTGTTTGAGGTCCAGTGTCAGGGTGCCACATGGCCCAATCATTTGCTACCATGTGGCACCCCTGTGGCAAATAAAATTTTGGAAGGTTTGCCAGAGGCCCAGGGGGGATCAAACGATTGACCTCAGGCCTAGAGTTATTGCGCCCTACTATTTTGCTACTGGTGGTACTCAATAACTATGGTCAAAAACTTATATTTAAACCTTTCGCATGTTATGTTTGGGGGATGGGGTCGGGGCTAAGCCCCTGGTCCTTTGTCACTGCACAACCATAGAACCACGACAGAGCAACCAAGGGCTCAGGTCTTAGCCCCATCGCTAGGTCATACCACTGATCATATGACCAGAGATAGAGGTGTTAGCGCTGATAAGTGAGAGGGTTGGGTCAGGGCCCTAGCCCCCAGTCCCATGATGAACCACGGGATTGAGACCAGAGTGGAAGGCACTAAGGGTTGGTGCGACAGTCATGAGGGCTAAGGTTAAGCCCTGCCCCAGGGCATGTGGGGTCATACAGGACAATGGGTGCGAGCAGAGGGAGCCAAAGCGACGGGTGCGAGGATTCAGGGGGCTAGCCCTAGGTCTTATGAAGCAGTTAGAACCGTGGCTCGACAGTTAAGCGGCTAAGTCGGTGGGGGTGGGCAGTTAGCCCCAACGCCTGGTCACATGGCCCCACATGGTCATGTTTTTCCGCCCATAGGGTCATTGGGTAATTAAACCATGTGACAATTTTGCACCCGAGTCAGTGTGAATCTCATCGACGCCAGGCAAAATTGGCGTTTGACAGTCTCCAGAATAGTGGAATTCGTAGAATGGTTAGATAGAGAGTCCAATTTGTAGAGCAGTTAATAGCAAAACTTCTCTAGAGCATAACTTTTTCAGTTGTTGGCTAAATTGAGCCCAACAAAAGCCCAAATTGAGGTTTTTGGGTCTTTTGAAGCCATTGGAGACATTATTTTTGCATTTTGAGCATTGTAAATCCATGAAATCACATATTTGAGCACTTAATGAAAGAGGCCCAACATTGGAAGCTGGACTAGGAGATGTCGCTGAGGAGGGGTAAACTCCTTTATTATTTTGTTGTCTTGTGTTGCTGTATGTGGTATATTTATCTATGTTTTTATGCTGCTATATGAGTTTAAAAACCAATAATTTATGTACTTTTGAAAATTGATCCATTGCCTAAAAGACATAAAAATCGACTTGCAAAATTTCCATAAATCTTCAAGTTTGTAATACAGATCAGTTTGGTATCAGAGCTGGAGGTTATTTTGAAGGTTTGATTTTGTTTGTAAGTGTTTTCTGATGCTTACAAGGATGAAGTTGAAAAAAAGAGAAGGATTGCTTGAAGAGCCAAATCCTCATGTAGGTTCAAGGAAGACACACATACCTCAAGATTCATTGATCATGGCACATGAAGAAGGACATGAGATGATATTTGAGGATGAGAGAAATTTCAGAAAATATTTCTTTGAAATGTTTGAAATGATGAAAGTTCTATTTGAAGAGAGAAAAACAAGGTTGTAAGGAGAGAGCTCAAATCCTCCAAAAGGTAATGGAGGAAATGATGACAAACCACCACCTCTACCTCCACCTTTTCCTTCACCTCCATCTTCACCCTCATCATCTTATACTTCAACCCCTTCACATACTCCTCCAAGAACTCGAAAAGGACATGTTAAAAGACCTTTGTTAAAGCTTGATGTCAAATTTGAATTGTCTATGTACAATGGGGAAGTAAATGCTGAGAAATTGGATAATTGGGTTCGTCAGCTTGAAGTTTATTGTAGGATTGAACAAATTGATGATGATTCTCATATGGTGGGAGGCCAAAACCTAAGAGGATTTAAAGAAAATAGGTACAATCATTTCTTCTTGGAATGATTTCATAGCCGCATTAAGGAGAAAATTTTATCCATTAGATTATATGAAGAAAGCAATAATCGACTAGAAAAATTTTAGACAAGCAAAAGGTATGAGTGTTCAAAGTTATACCCAAGGGTTTAGAGGAAGAGATCTCATTTTGGGTGTAGATTTATCCTCTCAAGATACTCTCCTTAAATACATAGGTGGTTTACATACGGTTACTGGAGGCTTACAATTCTTATGTTTAACCCTACAAAGCTAGATGAAGTTTATGTACAGACAACTCATTTAGAAGCAAGAGGGAAGAATGTTTCTGAAGGGATTAGTGAGAAGCCATTTAAGTCTGGAGACAAAGGAGAGGGGAAGTTTAAAGGCAAAAACAAAAAAATGCTTCAATTAATAAAGAGGGAGAAAACATCACATGTAAACATTATTCAAAATAAGGCCATGATGAAGACCATTTTTGGAAAATTCATCTTGAGTTGAGACCCAAAATTTTTAAGAAGGAGAAAGAAAAGATTGTTGCAACAACTCAACAATATCTAGGATTTGATTCTGGAGATGAGACCAAAATCACAGGCATGGGATTGAAAGATAAAGATTCTATTACAAGTACTATTTCTTCTAGCAAGCCCATTGAAACTCAAAATGAAAAAGAAATAATTGAGATTTTCCATATTAGAGTCATCTCGAAACATAACAAAGTAGATACTTTGTTTGATAGTGGATCCCAAGCCAACCTTATTTTAAAAGCCATTGTCAAAAAACTAAATTTGGAAACCATTCCTCATCCTAAACCTTATCCTTTGGGTTCGGTATGTGACAATGCAAAATTGCAAGTGACAAGAAAATGCATACTCAAATTTGCTGTCACTGCAAATTATATTGATGAGGTAGAACTTGATGTAGTACCACTTGACATATGCAGGATTGTTTTGGGAATCCCATACTTATATGATAGGAAAGCCATCTTTCATCACCATGAGAACAAGTATCATTTGTTTAAATATGGGATTGAGTACATTCTTAGAGCACATCACAAGAAAATGAATTTGTCTCTTGTGAATGCTGGAAAAATGAAGAGGCAATAAATGCTAGTCAAAATTTTGCATTGTTAATGGTCAAACACAAATATGTTGAGGAATCTTAAGCTTTCCAAGGATGTGATGTAAAACTCAAACATGATTTAGTTGAGGTTGTTAACACATGTGATAATATGTTTTAGGAGTCTGACGTGTTGCCTCCTAAAAGAGGAAAACAATATGAAGTTCCATTGCAGCAGGATGCATCACTTTTGAACATTGGTATGAACAAGTTGCCAGTCTTAGAGAATGTAGGGATCAAGAAGCAGATGCAAGAGCTACTTGACAAAGGGGTCATTAGGTCTATTACATATCCTTTTGGGTCTCCTAATGTCTTGGATCTGAAGAAGCATGGTACATGGCGATGGCGATCACGGTGTGTGGATTTTGGAGCTTTGAACAAAATCACGGTAAAGAATCATTATCCTCTTCCTCACATCGATGTCTTGTTAAATCAATTGAAGGATGATTTTTATTTAACTAAGTTGAACTTGAGAAGTGGTTACCATAAAATAAGAATGTTAAAGGTGATACATGGAAAACCGCTTTCAAGACAAAGCTAGCTCCATTGCATGCTTTGACAAGGGTGAAACATGTCTCTCAATGGGGAGGAAAGTAACAGAAAGCCTTCAAAGCATTGAAAGGTAAAATCAGTAAAAAATCAATTTTTGCGTCAGATCTTAATCAACCATTAGAGATTCAGTTGGTGAGTTAGATGGTATAAGAAAATTTGGTGAAGAGTCAAGCCAAGTACAAGGCTAGACATGATAAACATCATGTTGACCACAATTTTCAAGATGGAGATGAAGTAAGGCTTTGTATTTGCAAATAAAAGCTTTAAGGTGAAGATAACTTGAGATTATATGAACCTCCTTTGATTGCATATCAAGGAGAGAATGTTCAGGTTCCTACAATAGAAGATTTCTCTCCGAAATATCTTGAAGAATTGCAGCAAGATAGTATCCTTGACAGAAAAACAAGAACTTCAAGAAGAGGGAACAAGGAGTACCTTCATGTGGGGCTCAAAGGAACAAATCCTAGCAAGACCAAATGGATTGAGATTGGAAGGGCGAGGGAACTGTACCCTCATCTATCTGTTGACTAAAAATGATCTTTTGGAGGTCCAAAGGCTTCTAGTGGGGAGGAGTGATCCAGGGGATCAGTAAAGTGTTCAAAAATGCTCGAAACTGGTGCCAAAATGTAGAGCTCACCATCCTGAATCCAATGCAACTTGAATCATTCAAAACCGACACTGTATGCTCCAATAATCGTGTTCTGATCATCTTCCTAAACAACAACAAAAAAAATTGCAGGTTGAAGTATAGGATTGTTCACTGGGAAGTTCGTATGATGAGTTAGCAAGTTGACTAGGTACCCTCGGGCTAATCACAGGATGACAAGTGGCCTTTCTGGATTGAGGCACTTGGTCGAATTCTAATTATTCAATGGTATTTTTTAGGTCCAAAGGTAGGGTGCCACGTGGCCCAATCATTGGCTACCATGTGGCACCACTGCGGCAAATAAAATTTTGAAAGGTTGGCCAGAGGCCTAGGCGAGATCAAACCCCCGACCTCAGGACTAGAGTTACCATGCCCTACCATTGTGCTATTGGTGGTATTTAATAACTATGGTCGCAAACTTATATTTAAACCTTCTGCATGTTATGTTTGGGGGATGGGGATGGGGCCCCTAGCCACCGGTCATTGCATGTCCACAGATTCACGGCAGAGAAACTAAGGGCTTGGGGGTTAGCCCCAGCCTAAGGTCATACCACTAATCATATGACTGGAGACAAAGGTGTTAGCGCTGATAGGTGAGGGGTATAGGTCGGGGCCCTAGCCCCCAGTCCCATAATGAACCACAGGACCGAGACTGGAGCAGAAGGTGCTAAGGGTTGGTGCGTCAGTTGTGAGGGCTAAGGTTAAGCCTGGCCCCAGGGCATGTGGGGTCACACAGGACTGTGGGCGTGAGCAGAGGGAGCCAAAGCGACCGGCGCGAGGATACAGGCAGCCAATGCCAGGTCTTATAGAGTAGTTGGAACTATGTCTTGATGGTTAAGGGGCTAAGCCAGCGGGGGTGAGTAGTTAACCCCAACCCCTGGCCACATGGACCCATGTGGCTAGGTTTTTCTGTCGATAGGGTCACTAGGCAATTAAAACAGGTGACAATTTGCACACGAATTGACGCGAATCTCACTGACGCCAGGCGAAATTGGCGCTTGACGGTCTCTAGAACGACGAAATTCATAGAATTTTTAGACAAAGAGTCCAGTTTGAAGAGCAGTTAGCAACAAAACGTCTCTAGAGCATAACATTCTTAGTTTTTGGTCAAATTGAGCCTAACAAGAGGTCAACTTGGGGTTTTCCTGTCTTCTAAAGCCATTGGGGACATTATTTTTGCATTGTGATCATTATGTTGAAAATGCAACAAGATGATGGAGCTTAGTGAAAAGAAGTCACCTTCACTAAGTGGGCCCGCAGGCTATTTTTGACGCAAAGTCTATTTTTAGACTATGTCTATTTTTAGACATATGGATCATGGTCTATGAGTTGTAGGATGCTATTTATGGATGATTGGCCAGGTTGGTAAAAATAGATGGACCTCTATTTTTAGACATATGGGCAGAGTCTATTTTTAGACTGCCAGTCTAAATATAGAACAGTCGAATATTATTAGCTCTTAATAATATTTGGACTATAAACATTATCTTATCCTCTTGCAGCACTTCAGTTCGAGCTACGGATGTGGCACATGCAACTGCCAGAAGGAAATACGTTTTTCTTATGGGTTACTTTAGCTATTGCAAGAAGGCCTTTAGTTAGAACTCAAGTGATTGAGTTTGGTGGAGTTGAATGAGGAGTTGTGTTCAGTTTGACTTAGTTGAACTAGTTGTAATTAGTCTAACTAACAAATACACTAGTGATGAGTGATGTGAATTAGTTATTAATTAATTCACTAATTATTAACTCATAAAACAACTGAAGAATACATCAGTTAACTCAGTGCATGGACAGTTCAGTGGAGACAAGTGTTAGAGGTGAGTGAAAGGGCAAGACAGCTGTCAGTTGTGACTATAGTTGTGCATGAGATTTGCATAATCAGTGGATTGAGATTGCCAATGAGGATTGCGTAGTGCAACACAAGGGAAATACGAGTTTGGATCAGCCATTCTCATCTATTCTCTATAGGTATTGCGCAGTGGAGGCAGGCAAGCAACGGAGGAGATTTGAACATGTGATTGATTCAGATCTGAGCTGGTTTGTGTGTAACAGGTGGAGATAGTACTGAGTACTTGCGAGGAGTATTGTACTATGTATTGTTACATGTTCTCAATCAATATAATATACAGATAGTTGGGGGTTTTCAGCTATATGCTTTCC